>JAQBSW010003620.1:0-80283 GCA_029291075.1 Eudiplozoon nipponicum
ACCATGGCTGATTGTAACGAATTTTATTTAAAAAGAATTTTTTCTTTTTATTTTCCAGAACATTCTTTGTTTAAATACTTGATTTTGAATTGTGCGCCATTTTCAGTTTTTCGAGTGTCTCGCTCCTTGACTGGTCTTGTTTATTTTGGTCTGCTGCATTTTAACATTTTTCTCTAGTAAACGAATACATTTCATCAAATATATTACTCCATCAATTGCTTTTGTTCTAATATAATACAATATTGAAAAAAAAACGTTCTGGAACAGGTAATTTGATTCATTCTGTTGTTCACGTATATCTCTTTCCAGATTATTTGTTCGGGAGTAATACGGTCCTACTTTCGCATTCCGATTGCCTAACATTAAGTGTCGATTTAATTGTTATACCATTTAGACATGGAGACCGATATTAAATTTGAGGACACAAGTAGGTTAGTGCAGGACATTGCGGACTTGAACCTAGGAGATACAAACGGTAATATAAGCCTATCAGACTCTACTGTGAATTTTAGGACTTCAAGCGATCTGGCATCTATGGGGCTTTCAGACTCGAATAGGTTAGGGGCCTCAACAAAATTTGGCGACCGCGCCAGTCCAAGAATTTTAAGTCTACCACAGTACAAATCAGAAAAACATTCAAGTTGGGTAGGAGATGCCCAAATGATATTTAGTGCTTATAATATCGTAAACCCTATGGAGAAATTTGTTGCAGCATGGATGGCATTGCCTGAAAATTTCCGAAATGCTTTGGAAAATTTCAGAGACAGAACTGTGGAAGAAAAGCCGTACAATGCATTTGAGTTATTAATGGCTGAAATTCAACAGAGATATCAGCCTGGAAGATCAGCGCAAATGTGCGAATTATTACGCTTAGAAAAAATGGGGCGTCAATTACCGTCCGAATTTTATGAACGCCTTTGCACAAAAGCTTCCAGGTTGAATATATCTAGAGATGTAGTCAACTCCATTTTCACAGCTGAGCTACCAATTAGGCTTAGAACAACATTGGAAGTATTTGACACAATGAGCATAGATTGGCCAACTAAACTCAGAGGGTTAGACGGCGTGTATAAACAGCAGGAACCACAAGTACATGCTGTAATAGCAGATTCTGTCACGATGCAGCCAGTCAGGGCAGATACCGAAAACAACCTGACTATACAAGAAACCTTGCGTTTCTTATGTAGAGAAGTTGCTAGCTTACGTAGTGATATTGCACAACTTCAGAGTCAGGATAGGTACACTAGACGTCGAGGGAGTCACTCGCGTCAACGCTTCGAAGGGCCACGCGGATGGTGTAAGGCACATTGCGAATACGGACGCAGTGCGAAGTGCCAAGGTGAAAATTGTATATACCCGCGATTAGGTGGACCCAAATGGAAAGGAAGCACAAAACCGGTAGAGAGAAATCCATCACCGGGAAAAGGACAAAACCCCCGCTAGTAGGAGCCGTAGGGGGGTTCCATTGCAAAGGCTCCCAGATATGCCTTTAAAAGGCATACTCAAAGCAAAAGATGCGACTAGAGCAAATAGCACCGATATAGAAGGCAAGAGAGTCCGATTCTCACTAAGCGGAGATCTGGAAAACATTGCCGGATTGTCCAGCAACAAGTTCATTATTAAGGATGAATTATCTGGATTAGAATTTCTCATCGATACGGGTGCTGAGGTAAGCATAGTTAGGTCAGACGTGGTGGAAGCAGATTGCCCCACATTTGATTATCAACTATGGGCCGCTAACGGTAGTCCGATAGGAGTGAAAGGGATGAAAGAAATGTCGGTAACGTTAGGCCAGAAATCTTCCTTCCGATGGAATTTTCTAGTAGCCGATGTCAAGGACCATATCATTGGCATGGATTTCTTGACACATTTCAAGCTGACATTAGACCCCAAGGCTAGGACTATCGCAGAAGGCGTAGGGATATCAACACCTACTGAGTCTAACACGTCGGCAGTTAGAACAGTCCTCTTACCTCGCCCAACAGTCGCACATGACTTTGCCGATATAATCGAGAAGCACCTAGCAGTGTTTCAACCTTTCAGTGCCAAAAGGATAGGTTTGAAGACAGGAGTAGAACACCAGATAGAATTGGTGGCTCCGTTGCCTTGTTCACCAAAGGCTCAACCATTGGCACAACACAAGCAACAGGTTGCTTTGTCCGAATTTCACCAATTGCGCGAAGAGGGGATTTGTAGAAGGTCAAATTCCAATTTTGCTTCCCCAATAGTGGTAGTTCCCAAACCTGAACCGGGTCAATGGAGGGTTTGTGGGAATTATCGTCTATTAAACTCAGTGACGAAGGGTGATTCTTATCCTCTCCCTAACCAGAGTACTTTACTCCGAGATATAATGGGATATGAGGTTTATTCAACTTTAGATCTCCAGAAAGCGTACTATCAGGTACCAATGGAGGAAAGTTCGATACCACTCACCGCAGTCAGATTTCCAGGAGGGGGATCGCATGAATTTCTTCGAATGCCTTTTGGTTTGAAAAATGCCAGTCAGACATTCCAGCGTTTGGCTGAAGAAATCCTTCAGAATTGTCCATTTGCGAGGGTATATATAGACGACATAATAATTTTTAGTCGCTCACGAAATGAACATCGTACGCATTTGGAAACGGTTTTGACCAGGCTGGAACAATATGGATTAGTGGTCAAACCTAATAAGAGTAATATCGGTTGCTCTTCAGTTAAATACCTTGGTCATATACTTTCCAAAGACGGAATTAAACCTTTGGAAGATAAGATCCAAGCTATAAAGGACGTAACGGAACCCCGAACCGTACGCCAGTTGCGAAGGTTCTTGGGCATGATCAGCTATTATCGTCGATTCATTCCAGGTCTAGCCGGAATTCTTGGATCGTTAACACGCCATCTCACTCGTGAAAAGAGCACGATCAAGAAGTCTTGGCCTATAAACTTGAGTCCAGAAGACCGAGAAAATTTCCAAAAGGCCAAGGATATGTTAAGTGACATAACCACATTAGCACCTGTAGATTGGGAAAAACCTTTCGAGCTAATCACAGATGCCTCAGATGTTGCATTAGGGGCAGTGCTACAGCAAAGAGATCAGGACGTAGTAAGACCGATTGGGTTTTATAGCCGTAAGCTTAATGATCGAGAAAAACGTTATGATACGTTTGGCAAAGAGCTTCTAGCAGTGTATGCCGCAGTGCTACACTTCGAGCATTACTTAGACGGACATAAGTTTAAGTTATTGACCGATCATAAGCCATTGATCAGCATACTTGGTAAAACAGCTAGGCTTAATTACTCTCGTAGAGTGAATTCCCAAATAACACGGTTAGCAGAGTTCGATTTCACTGTGTCTCATATTGCTGGTAAGGAGAATGTGGTAGCCGATGCACTTAGCCGACCGAATGAAGCTGATGTCGAGCTGATATTTCAAGGTCCTTTGAAAAGTTTAGATGATTCAATGCATGATTTCGTTAGTCAAATCGAGGAAGCGCAAGGATCGGATCCCTTTACATTAGTTTTGTCCAAAAGACCAGGATATGTTCGTAAGCTCATAAGTGGCAAGTGGTTGTTATGCGAAACGTCTAGAAGTCAACCACGACCATATGTGCCGTTGGAGTTACGGGCCAAGATTATCCAAGTGTTACATGACATGGGTCATCCATCCATTAAAGCCACCATCCGATTGATCAACGACAGATACGTATGGCCGCACATGTCTAAAGACATACGGGTATGGGTAAGAGCCTGTGCCAAGTGTCAAACGTGTAAGGTGTGGAGACATACCAGAACCGAGATAAAGAATATTGGGATACCAATTGGACGGTTCAGACACGTACACATAGACATTGTCGAGATGCCTGAAGTTAATGGGAACAAATACTTGCTGACCATGGTAGATAGATTTAGTCGTCAATTTGAAGTGGCGATTTTAAAAGACATGACAGCGCAAGAAGTCTTGTTCGCGTTTCTACATAATTGGATATCGCGTTATGGTGTTCCGGAAAAGGTCACTAGTGATCGCGGTAGTCAATTTATGTCCGAGCTTTTCGTAAGATCCCTCAACATCATGGGAACCACTGTAATACATACTAGCGCGTATAACCCACGAGCGAATGGGATGGTAGAAAGGCTACATCGTGAACTGAAAGCTGCATTAAGGTGTACTAGTGGAACAAGCTGGATACACGATCTTCCTATAGTACTACTCGCCATGCGCAACAGATATAGGGCACAATTAGGTACTTCCATAGCAGAACTGGTTTATGGAGAACCATTAAGGTTGCCTGGAGATCTTCTAATAGAAACTCCAAGTAGTCTTGATTGGGCTTCTAGTTATGTAGATTGGTTCGTAGGAGCACTTAGAGATAAGATGTGTCGTTTAGCTCCGACCAAGACTAGAAAAGCTAAAACCAAATGCTATGTGTCCTCTGATCTAAGATCGGCTTCGCATGTGTATATAACTAATGAAAATAGGAAGAACTGCCTAACACCATTTTATAAAGGACCATACAAGGTCAAGAGGATGACTGACAAGAATGTCATCATAGAAATAAATGGCATTGAGGATTGTGTTACGTTGGATCGTTGCATTCCCCAGTTTATCTGGATCGACAGTATCACTGAATTAACAGATGCGTCGAATGACCGTTCTATGGGCGAATCTGATGTGTGCAATCCCACCATACAGGCACATAATGAAATGCAGAACTCAGAAGACGCGTTGTCTAATATAGCAAAATCTTATTCTACTGAATCACAGCATGAAAACTATTTGTCGATACCAGATGATTTTGAAGAACCAGTGAAAACTGTACCGGGCGAGATGACGACTTCAGGGGCGCCATTATGCACAACTCGTTCTGGAAGAGTGCCACGTCAGCCGAAGAATTATGATTACGTCTATTATTAGCCGTCTTTTTTTGAGAAGGTGGTGTATGTGGAGGAAGTTAAATCCTCCGCCTTATGTAAAATAACATTGACTGATAAATTTAAACCACCATGGCTGATTGTAACGAATTTTATTTAAAAAGAATTTTTTCTTTTTATTTTCCAGAACATTCTTTGTTTAAATACTTGATTTTGAATTGTGCGCCATTTTCAGTTTTTCGAGTGTCTCGCTCCTTGACTGGTCTTGTATATTTTGGTCTGCTGCATTTTAACATTTTTCTCTAGTAAACGAATACATCTCATCAAATATATTACTCCATCAATTGCTTTTGTTCTAATATAATACAATATTGAAAGAATCGTTCTGGAACAGGTAATTTGATTCATTCTGTTGTTCACGTATATCTCTTTCCAGATTATTTGTTCGGGAGTAATACGGTCCTACTTTCGCATTCCGATTGCCTAACATTAAGTGTCGATTTAATTGTTATACCATTTAGACATGGAGACCGATATTAAATTTGAGGACACAAGTAGGTTAGTGCAGGACATTGCGGACTTGAACCTAGGAGATACAAACGGTAATATAAGCCTATCAGACTCTACTGTGAATTTTAGGACTTCAAGCGATCTGGCATCTATGGGGCTTTCAGACTCGAATAGGTTAGGGGCCTCAACAAAATTTGGCGACCGCGCCAGTCCAAGAATTTTAAGTCTACCACAGTACAAATCAGAAAAACATTCAAGTTGGGTAGGAGATGCCCAAATGATATTTAGTGCTTATAATATCGTAAACCCTATGGAGAAATTTGTTGCAGCATGGATGGCATTGCCTGAAAATTTCCGAAATGCTTTGGAAAATTTCAGAGACAGAACTGTGGAAGAAAAGCCGTACAATGCATTTGAGTTATTAATGGCTGAAATTCAACAGAGATATCAGCCTGGAAGATCAGCGCAAATGTGCGAATTATTACGCTTAGAAAAAATGGGGCGTCAATTACCGTCCGAATTTTATGAACGCCTTTGCACAAAAGCTTCCAGGTTGAATATATCTAGAGATGTAGTCAACTCCATTTTCACAGCTGAGCTACCAATTAGGCTTAGAACAACATTGGAAGTATTTGACACAATGAGCATTGATTGGCCAACTAAACTCAGAGGGTTAGACGGCGTGTATAAACAGCAGGAACCACAAGTACATGCTGTAATAGCAGATTCTGTCACGATGCAGCCAGTCAGGGCGGATGCCGAAAACAACCTGACTATACAAGAAACCTTGCGTTTCTTATGTAGAGAAGTTGCTAGCTTACGTAGTGATATTGCACAACTTCAGAGTCAGGATAGGTACACTAGACGTCGAGGGAGTCACTCGCGTCAACGCTTCGAAGGGCCACGCGGATGGTGTAAGGCACATTGCGAATACGGACGCAGTGCGAAGTGCCAAGGTGAAAATTGTATATACCCGCGATTAGGTGGACCCAAATGGAAAGGAAGCACAAAACCGGTAGAGAGAAATCCATCACCGGGATAAGGACAAAACCCCCGCTAGTAGAAGCCGTAGGGGGTTCCATTGCAAAGGCTCCCAGATATGCCTTTAAAAGGCATACTCAAAGCAAACGATGCGACTAGATCAAAGAGCACCGAAGAAGAAGGCAAGAGGGCCAGATTCTTACTAAGCGGAGATCTGGAAAACATTGCCGGGTTGTCCAGCAACAAGTTCATTATTAAGAATGAATTATCTGGATTAGAATTTCTTATCGATACGGGTGCTGAGGTAAGCATAGTTAGGTCGGACGTGGTGGAAGCAGATTGCCCCACATTTGATTATCAACTATGGGCCGCTAACGGTAGTCCGATAGGGGTGAAATGGATGAAAGAAATGTCGGTAACGTTAGGCCAGAAATCTTCCTTCCAATGGAATTTTCTAGTAGCCGATGTCAAGGACCATATCATTGGCATGGATTTCTTGACCAAGGCTAGGACTATCGCAGAAGGCGTAGGGATATCAACACCTACTGAGTCTAACACGGCGGCAGTTAGAACAGTCCTCTTACCTCGCCCAACAGTCGCACATGACTTTGCCGATATAATCGAGAAGCACCTAGCAGTGTTTCAAACTTTCAGTGCCATAAGGATAGGTTTGAAGAGAGGAGTAGAACACCGGATAGAATTGGTGGCTCCGTTGCCTTGTTCACCAAAGGCTCAACCATTGGCACAACACAAGCAACAGGTTGCTTTGTCCGAATTTCACCAATTGCGCGAAGAGGGGATTTGTAGAAGGTCAAATTCCAATTTTGCTTCCCCAATAGTGGTAGTTCCCAAACCTGAACCGGGTCAATGGAGGGTTTGTGGGAATTATCGTCTATTAAACTCAGTGACGAAGGGTGATTCTTATCCTCTCCCTAACCAGAGTACTTTACTCCGAGATATAATGGGATATGAGGTTTATTCAACTTTAGATCTCCAGAAAGCGTACTATCAGGTACCAATGGAGGAAAGTTCGATACCACTCACCGCAGTCAGATTTCCAGGAGGGGGATCGCATGAATTTCTTCGAATGCCTTTTGGTTTGAAAAATGCCAGTCAGACATTCCAGCGTTTGGCTGAAGAAATCCTTCAGAATTGTCCATTTGCGAGGGTATATATAGACGACATAATAATTTTTAGTCGCTCACGAAATGAACATGGTACGCATTTGGAAACGGTTTTGACCAGGCTGGAACAATATGGATTAGTGGTCAAACCTAATAAGAGTAATATCGGTTGCTCTTCAGTTAAATACCTTGGTCATATACTTTCCAAAGACGGAATTAAACCTTTGGAAGATAAGATCCTAGCTATAAAGGACGTAACGGAACCCCAAACCGTACGCCAGTTGCGAAGGTTCGTGGGTATGATCAGCTATTACGGTCGATTCATTCCAGGTCTAGCCGGAATTCTTGGATCGTTAACACGTCATCTCACTCGTGAAAAGAGCGCGATCAAGAAGTCTTGGCCTATAAACTTGAGTCCGGAAGACCGAGAAAAATTCCAAAAGGCCAAGGATATGTTAAGTGATATAACCACATTAGCACCTGTAGATTGGGAAAAACCTTTCGAGCTAATTCCAGATGCCTCAGATGTTGCATTAGGGGCAGTGCTACAGCAGAGAGATCAGGACGTAGTAAGACCGATCGGGTTTTATAGCCGTAAGCTTAATGATCGAGAAAAACGTTATGATACGTTTGGCAAAGAGCTTCTAGCAGTGTATGCCGCAGTGCTACACTTCGAGCATTACATAGACGGACATAAGTTTAAGTTATTGGCCGATCATAAGCTATTGATCATCATACTTGGTAAAACAGCTAGGCTTAATTATTCTCGTAGAGTGAATTCCCAAATAACACGGTTAGCAGAGTTCGATTTCACTGTGTCTCATATTGCTGGTAAGGAGAATGTGGTAGCCGATGCACTTAGCCGACCGAATGAAGCTGATGTCGAGCTGATATTTCAAGGTCCTTTGAAAAGTTTAGATGATTCAATGCATGATTTCGTTAGTCAAATCGAGGAAGCGCAAGGATCGGATCCCTTTACATTAGTTTTGTCCAAAAGGCCAGGATATGTTCGTAAGCTCATAAGTGGCAAGTGGTTGTTATGCGAAACATCTAGAAGTCAACCACGACCATATGTGCCGTTGGAGTTACGGGCCAAGATTATCCAAGTGTTACATGACATGGGTCATCCAATCCATTAAAGCCACCATCCGATTGATCAACGACAGATATGTATGGCCGCACATGTCTAAAGACATACAGGTATGGGTAAGAGCCTGTGCCAAGTGTCAAACGTGTAAGGTGTGGAGACGTACCAGAACTGAGATAAAGAATATTGGGATACCAATTGGACGGTTCAGACACGTACACATAGACATTGTCGAAATGCCTGAAGTTAATGGGAACAAATACTTGCTGACTATGGTAGATAGATTTAGTCGTCAATTTGAAGTGGCGATTTTAAAAGACATGACAGCGCAAGAAGTCTTGTTCGCGTTTCTACATAATTGGATATCGCGTTATGGTGTTCCGGAAAAGGTCACTAGTGATCGCGGTAGTCAATTTATGTCCGAGCTTTTCGTAAGATCCCTCAACATCATGGGAACCACTATAATACATACTAGCGCGTATAACCCACGAGCGAATGGGATGGTAGAAAGGCTACATTGTGAACTGAAAGCTGCATTAAGGTGTACTAGTGGAACAAGCTGGATACACGATCTTCCTATAGTATTACTCGCCATGCGCAACAGATATAGGGCACAATTAGGTACTTCCATAGCAGAACTGGTTTATGGAGAACCATTAAGGTTGCCTGGAGATCTTCTAATAGAAACTCCAAGTAGTCTTGATTGGGCTTCTAGTTATGTAGATTGGTTCGTAGGAGCACTTAGAGATAAGATGTGTCGTTTAGCTCCGACCAAGACTAGAAAAGCTAAAACCAAATGCTATGTGTCCTCTGATCTAAGATCGGCTTCGCATGTGTATATAACTAATGAAAATAGGAAGAACTGCCTAACACCATTTTATAAAGGACCATACAAGGTCAAGAGGATGACTGACAAGAATGTCATCATAGAAATAAATGGCATTGAGGATTGTGTTACGTTGGATCGTTGCATTCCCCAGTTTATCTGGATCGACGGTATCACTGAATTAACAGATGCGTCGAATGACCGTTCCATGGGCGAATCTGATGTGTGCAATCCCACCATACAGGCACATAATGAAATGCAGAATTCAGAAGACGCGTTGTCTAATATAGCAAAATCTTATTCTACTAATTCACAGCATGAAAACTATTTGTCAATACCAGATGATTTTGAAGAACCAGTAATAACTGTACCGGGCGAGATGACGACTTCAGGGGCGCCATTATGCACAACTCGTTCTGGAAGAGTGCCACGTCAGCCGAAGAACTATGATTACGTCTATTATTAGCCGTCTTTTTTTGAGAAGGTGGTGTATGTGGAGGAAGTTAAATCCTCCGCCTTATGTAAAATAACATTGACTGATAAATTTAAACCACCATGGCTGATTGTAACGAATTTTATTTAAAAAGAATTTTTTCTTTTTATTTTCCAGAACATTCTTTGTTTAAATACTTGACTTTGAATTGTGCGCCATTTTCAGTTTTTCGAGTGTCTCGCTCCTTGACTGGTCTTGTTTATTTTGGTCTGCTGCATTTTAACATTTTCTCTAGTAAACGAATACATTTCATCAAATATATTACTCCATCAATTGCTTTTGTTCTAATATAATACAATATTGAAAAGAATCGTTCTGGAACAGGTAATTTGATTCATTCTGTTGTTCACGTATATCTCTTTCCAGATTATTTGTTCGGGAGTAATACGGTCCTACTTTCGCATTCCGATTGCCTAACATTAAGTGTCGATTTAATTGTTATACCATTTAGACATGGAGACCGATATTAAATTTGAGGACACAAGTAGGTTAGTGCAGGACATTGCGGACTTGAACCTAGGAGATACAAACGGTAATATAAGCCTATCAGACTCTACTGTGAATTTTAGGATTTCTAGCGATCTGGCATCTATGGGGCTTTCAGACTCGAAGAGGTTAGGGGCCTCAACAAAATTTGGCGACCGCGCCAGTCCAAGAATTTTAACTCTACCGCAGTACAAAGCAGAAAAACATTCAAGTTGGGTAGGAGTTGCCCAAATGATATTTAGTGCTTATAATA
The DNA here is from genome assembly GCA_029291075.1 of Eudiplozoon nipponicum. Classification (NCBI taxonomy): domain Eukaryota; kingdom Metazoa; phylum Platyhelminthes; class Monogenea; order Mazocraeidea; family Diplozoidae; genus Eudiplozoon; species Eudiplozoon nipponicum. Next base: position 10,609 of record JAQBSW010003620.1, read on the forward strand.
TCGTAAACCCTATCTAGAAATTTGTTGCAGCATGGATGGCATTGCCTGAAAATTTCCGAAATGCTTTAGGAAATTTCAGAGACAGAACTGTGGAAGAAAAGCCGTACAATGCTTTTGAGTTATTAATGGCTGAAATTCAACAGAGATATCAGCCTGGAAGATCAGCGCAAATGTGCGAATTATTACACTTAGAAAAAATGGGGCGTCAATTACCGTCCGAATTTTATGAACGCCTTTGCACAAAAGCTTCCATGTTGAATATATCTAGAGATGTAGTCAACTCCATTTTTACAGCTGAGCTACCAATTAGGCTTAGAGCAACATTGGAAGTATTTGACACAATGAGCATAGACTGGCCAACAAAACACAGAGGGTTAGACGGCGTGTATAAACAGCAAGAACCACAAGTACATGCTGTAATAGCAGATTCTGTAACGATGCAGCCCGTCAGGGCAGATACCGAAAACAACCTGACTATACAAGATACCTTGCGTTACTTATGTAGAGAAGTTACTAGCTTGCGTAGTGACATTGCAGAACTTCAGAGTCAGGATAAGTATAATAGACGTCGAAGGAGTCACTCACGTCAACGCTTCGAAGGGCCACGCGGATGGTGTAAGACAAATTGCGAATACGGACGCAGTGCGAAGTGCTAAGGTGAGAATTGTATTTACTCGTGATTAGGTGGACCCAAGTGGAAAGGATGCACAAAATCGGTAGAAAGAAATCCATCACCAGGAAAAGGACAAAACCCCCGCTAGTAGGAGCCGTAGGGCGGGTTCCATTGCAAAGGCCCTCAGATATGTCTTTAAAAGGCATACTCAAAGCTAAAGATGCGACTAGAGCAAATAGCACCGAGATACAAGGCAAGAGAGTCCGATTCTCACTAAGCGGAGATCTGGAAAACATTGCCGGATTGTCCAGAAACAAGTTCATTATTAAGGATGAATTATCTGGATTAGAATTTCTCATTGATACGGGTGCTGAGGTAAGCATAGTTAGGTCAGACGTGATGAAAGCAGATTGCCCCACATTTAATTATTAACTATGGGCCGCAAACGGTAGTCGGATTGGAGTAAAAGGGATGAAAGAAATGTCGGTAACATTAGGCCAGAAATCTTCCTACCGATGGAATTTTCTAGTAGCCGATGTCAAGGACCATATCATTGGCATGGATTTCTTGACACATTTCAAGCTGATATTAGACCCCAAAGCTTGGACTATCGCAGAAGGCCTAGGGATGGAAACACATACTGAGTCTAACACGTCAGCAGTTAAAACAGTCCGTATACCACGTCAAACGGTCGCACATGACTTTGCCGATATAATTGAGAAGCACCTAGCATTGTTTCAGCCTTTCAGTGTCAAAAAGATAGGATTGAAGACAGGAGTAGTACACCAAATAGAATTGGTGGCTCCGTTGCCTTGTTCACCAAAGGCTCAACAATTGTCACAACACAAGCAACAGGTTGCTTTGTCCGAATTTCACCAATTGTGCGAAGAGGGGATTTGTAGAAGGTCAAATTTCAATTTTGCTTCCCCAATAGTGGTAGCTCCCAAACCTGAACCGGGTCAATGGAGGGTTTGTGGGAATTGTCGTCTATTAAACTCAGTGACAAAGGGTGATTCTTATCCTCTCCCTAACCAGAGTACTTTGCTCCGAGATATAATGGGATATGAGGTTTATTCAACTTTAGATCTCCAGAAAGCGTACTCTCAGGTACCAATGGAAAAAAGTTCGATACCACTCACCGCAGTCAGATTTCCAGGAGGGGGATCGCATAAATTTCTTCGAATGTCTTTTGGTCTGAAAAATGCCAGTCAAACATTCCAGCGTTTGGCTGAAGAAATCCTTCAGAATTGTCCATTTGCAAGGGTGTACATATACGATATTATAATCTTTAGTCGCTCACAAGATGAACATCGTAGGCATTTGGAAACGGTTTTGACCAGGCTGGAAAAATATGGATTAGTGGTCAAACCTAATAAGAGTAACATCGGATGCTCTTCAGTTAAATATCTTGGTCATATACTTTCCAAAGACGGAATTAATCATTTGGAAGATAAGATCTAAGCTATCAAGGACGTTACGGAACCCCAAATCGTGCGTCAGTTGCGAAGGTTCTTGGGCATGATCAGCTATTACCGTCGATTCATTCTAGGTCTATCCGGAATTCTAGGATCGTTGAGACGCCATCTTACTCGTGAAAAGAGCACGATCAAGAAGTCTTGGCCTATAAACTTGAGTCCAGACGACCGAGAAAAATTCCAGAAAGCCAAGGAAATGCTAAGCGACATAACCACATTAGCACCCGCAGATTGGGAGAAACCTTTCGACATAATCACAGATGCCTCAGATGTTTCAATACGGACAGTGCTACAGCAAATAGATCAGGACATAGTAAGACCGATTGGGTTTTATAGCCGTAAGCTTAATGATCGAGAGAAACGTTATGATACCTTTGTTAAAGAGCTTCTAGCAGTGTATGCCGCAGTGCAACACTTCGAGCATTTCTTAGACGGTCATAAGTTAAAGTTATTGACCGATCATAAGCCGTTAATTAGTATACTTGGTAAAACAGCGAGGCTTAATTACTCTCGTAGAGTAAATTATCAAATTATCAAGTTCGATTTCACTGTGTCTCATATTTCTGGTAAGGAGAATGTGGTAGCCAATTCACTTAGCGGACCGAATGAAGCCAATGTCGAGCGGAGATTTCAAGGTCCGTTGAAAAATTTCGATATTTGTATGCATGATTTAGTTTGTCAAATCGAGAAAGCGCAAGGATAGGATCCTTTTACGTTATTTTTGTCCAAAAGACCAGGATATGTTCGTAAGCTTATGAGTGGCAAGTGGTTGTTATGCGAAACGTCTAGAGGTTAACCACGACCATATGTACCGTTGGAGTTACGAGCTAAAATTACCCAAGTGTTACACGACATGGGACATCCATCCATTAAAGCCATGATTCGATTAATTAACGACATATACGTATGGCCGCACATGTCTAAAGACATACGAGTATGGGTAAGAGCCTGTGCCAAGTGTCAAACGTGTAAGGTGTGGAGACATACCAGAACCGAGATAAAGAATATTGGGATACCAATTGGACGGTTCAGACACGTACATATAGACATTGTCGAAATGCCCGAGGTTAATGGCCACAAATATTTGCTAACTATGGTAGATCGATTTAGTCGCCAATTCGAAGTGGCAATTTTAAAAGATATGACAGCGCAAGAAGTCTTGTTCGCGTTTCTACATAATTGGATATCGCGTTATGGTGTTTCGGAAAAGGTCACTAGTGATCGCGGTAGTCAATTTATGTCCGAGCTTTTCGAAAGATCTCTCAACAACATGGGAACAACTGTATTTCATACTAGCGTGTACAACCCACGAGCAAATGGGATGGTAGAAAGGCTGCATCATGAACTGAAAGCTGCGTTAAGGTGTACTAGTGGAACAAGCTGGATACACGATCTTCCTATAGTACTACTCACCATGCGCAACAAATATAGGGCACAATTAGGAACTTCAATAGCAGAACTGGTTTATGGAGAACCATTAAGGTTGCCTGGAGATCTTCTAATAAAAACTCCAAGTAGTCTTGATTTGGCTTCTAGTTATGTAGATTGGTTCGTAGGAGCACTCAGAGATAAGATGTGTTGTTTGGCTCTGACAAAGACTAGAAAAGCAAAAACCAAGTGCTATATGTCCTGTGATCTAAGATCGGCTTTGCATGTTTATGTAACTAATGAAAATAGGAAGAATTGCCTGACACCATTTTACAAAGGACCATATAAGGTCAAGAGGATGATTGACAAGAATGTCATCATAGAGATAAATGACATTGAGGTTTGTGTTACGTTGGATCGTTGCATTCCCCAGTTTATCTGGTTAGATGATATGATTGATTTAACAGATGCGTTGAATGACCACCGTTCTATGGGCAAATCTGATGTGTGCAATCCCATCATACAGACACATAACGAAATGCAGAACTCAGAAGACGTGTTGTCTAATATAGCAAAATCTTATTATACCAATTCACAACATGAAAACTGTTTGGCAATATCCGATGAAACGGAAGAACCAATGAAAACTGTACAGGGCGCGATGCTGATTTCAGGGGCGCCATTATGCCAAACTCGTTCTGGAAGAGTTCAACGTCAGCCAAAGAATGATGATTACGTCTAAAACTAGCCGTCTTTTTTTTGAGAAGTGACATTAACATATAAATTTAAACCACCTTGGCTGATTGGAACTAATTTTATTTAAAAAGATTTTATTCATTTATTTTCCAGAACTGTCTTTGTTTAAATACTTGCCTGTATAAAAACTTTGAATTGTGCCCGATTTCAGTTTTCGAGAATTACTGCCCATGACCGTTTGTAACTTCCTCGGCCTGCTGCATTTATTTCATTTTCTCCATTAAACGCTTACATCATCATCAAATATATTTCTCCATCTATTGCCTTTGTTCTGATAAAACATAATATTGAAGTTGATACCTTGGAACAGGTATATTTGATTACTTTTGTTGTTCACGTATATTTCTTTCCAGATTATTTGTTTGGAGATATCGCTGTCCAACTTTCGAATTTCGATTGCCTAACATTAAGTGTAGATTTAATTGTTATACCATATAATTATGGAAACCGATATTAAATTTGAGGACACAAGTAGGTTAGTGCAGGACATAGTGGACTTGAACTTAGGAGACACAAATAGTAATATAAGCCTATCAGACTCTACTGTGAATTTTAGGACTTCCAGCGATCTGGCATCTATGGGGCTTTCAGACACGAATAGGTTAGGGGCCTCAATAAAATTTGGCGACCGCGCCAGTCCAAGAATTTTAAGTCTACCACAGTACAAATCAGAAAAACATTCAAGTTGGGTAGGAGATGCCCAAATGATATTTAGTGCTTATAATATCGTAAACCCTATGGAGAAATTTGTTGCAGCATGGATGGCATTGCCTGAAAATTTCCGAAATGCTTTGGAAAATTTCAGAGACAGAACTGTGGAAGAAAAGCCGTACAATGCATTTGAGTTATTAATGGCTGAAATTCAACAGAGATATCAGCCTGGAAGATCAGCGCAAATGTGCGAATTATTACGCTTAGAAAAAATGGGGCGTCAACTACCGTCCGAATTTTATGAACGCCTTTGCACAAAAGCTTCCAGGTTGAATATATCTAGAGATGTAGTCAACTCCATTTTCACAGCTGAGCTACCAATTGGGCTTAGAACAACATTGGAAGTATTTGACACAATGAGCATTGATTGGCCAACAAAACTCAGAGGGTTAGACGGCGTGTATAAACAGCAGGAACCACAAGTACATGCTGTAATAGCAGATTCTGTCACGATGCAGCCAGTCAGGGCAGATGCCGAAAACAACCTGACTATACAAGAAACCTTGCGTTTCTTATGTAGAGAAGTTGCTAGCTTACGTAGTGATATTGCACAACTTCAGAGTCAGGATAGATACACTAGACGTCGAGGGAGTCACTCGCGTCAACGCTTCGAAGGGCCACGCGGATGGTGTAAGGCACATTGCGAATACGGACGCAGTGCGAAGTGCCAAGGTGAAAATTGTATATACCCGCGATTAGGTGGACCCACATGGAAAGGAAGCACAAAACCGGTAGAGAGAAATCCATCACCGGGAAAAGGGAAAAACCCCCGCTAGTAGGAGCCGTAGGGGGGGTTCCATTGCAAAGGCTCCCAGATATGCCTTTAAAAGGCATACTCAAAGCAAAAGATGCGACTAGAGCAAATAGCACCGATATAGAAGGCAAGAGAGTCCGATTCTCACTAAGCGGAGATCTGGAAAACATTGCCGGATTGTCCAGCAACAAGTTCATTATTAAAGGATGAATTATCTGGATTAGAATTTCTTATCGATACGGGTGCTGAGGTAAGCATAGTTAGGTCAGACGTGGTGGAAGCAGATTGCCCCACATTTGATTATCAACTATGGGCCGCTAACGGTAGTCCGATAGGAGTGAAAGGGATGAAAGAAATGTCGGTAACGTTAGGCCAGAAATCTTCCTTCCGATGGAATTTTCTAGTAGCCGATGTCAAGGACCATATCATTGGCATGGATTTCTTGACACATTTCAAGCTGACATTAAACCCCAAGGCTAGGACTATCGCAGAAGGCGTAGGGATAGCAACACCTACTGAGTCTAACACGTCGGCAGTTAGAACAGTCCTCTTACCTCGTCCAACAGTCGCACATGACTTTGCCGATATAATCGAGAAGCACCTAGCAGTGTTTCAACCTTTCAGTGCCAAAAGGATAGGTTTGAAGACAGGAGTAGAACACCAAATAGAATTGGTGGCTCCGTTGCCTTGTTCACCAAAGGCTCAACCATTGGCACAACACAAGCAACAAGTTGCTTTGTCCGAATTTCACCAATTGCGCGAAGAGGGGATTTGTAGAAGGTCAAATTCCAATTTTGCTTCCCCAATAGTGGTAGTTCCCAAACCTGAACCGGGTCAATGGAGGGTTTGTGGGAATTATCGTCTATTAAACTCAGTGACGAAGGGTGATTCTTATCCTCTCCCTAACCAGAGTACTTTGCTCCGAGATATAATGGGATATGAGGTTTATTCAACTTTAGATCTCCAGAAAGCGTACTATCAGGTACCAATGGAAGAAAGTTCGATACCACTCACCGCAGTCAGATTTCTAGGAGGGGGATCGCATGAATTTCTTCGAATGCCTTTTGGTTTGAAAAATGCCAGTCAGACATTCCAGCGTTTGGCTGAAGAAATCCTTCAGAATTGTCCATTTGCGAGGGTATATATAGACGACATAATAATTTTAGTCGCTCCCGAAGATGAACATCGTACGCATTTGGAAACGGTTTTGACCAGGCTGGAACAATATGGATTAGTGGTCAAACCTAATAAGAGTAATATCGGTTGCTCTTCAGTTAAATACCTTGGTCATATACTTTCCAAAGACGGAATTAAACCTTTGGAAGATAAGGTCCAAGCCATAAAGGACGTAACGGAACCCCGAACCGTACGCCAGTTGCGAAGGTTCTTGGGTATGATCAGCTATTATCGTCGATTCATTCCCGGTCTAGCCGGAATTCTTGGATCGTTAACACGCCATCTCACTCGTGAAAAGAGCACGATCAAGAAGTCTTGGCCTATAAACTTGAGTCCAGAAGACCGAGAAAATTTCCAAAAGGCCAAGGAAATGTTAAGTGACGTAACCACATTAGCACCTGTAGATTGGGAAAAACCTTTCGAGCTAATCACAGATGCCTCAGATGTTGCATTAGGGGCAGTGCTACAGCAAAGAGATCAGGACGTAGTAAGACCGATTGGGTTTTATAGCCGTAAGCTTAATGATCGAGAAAAACGTTATGATACGTTTGGCAAAGAGCTTCTAGCAGTGTATGCCGCAGTGCTACACTTCGAGCATTACTTAGACGGTCATAAGTTTAAGTTATTGACCGATCATAAGCCATTGATCAGCATACTTGGTAAAACAGCTAGGCTTAATTACTCTCGTAGAGTAAATTCCCAAATAACACGGTTAGCAGAGTTCGATTTCACTGTGTCTCATATTGCTGGTAAGGAGAATGTGGTAGCCGATGCACTTAGCCGACCGAATGAAGCTGATGTCGAGCTGATATTTCAAGGTCCTTTGAAAGGTTTAGATGATTCAATGCATGATTTCGTTAGTCAAATCGAGGAAGCGCAAGGATCGGATCCCTTTACATTAGTATTGTCCAAAAGACCAGGATATGTTCGTAAGCTCATAAGTGGCAAGTGGTTGTTATGCGAAACATCTAGAAGTCAACCACAACCATATGTGCCGTTGGAGTTACGGGCCAAGATTATCCAAGTGTTACATGACATGGGTCATCCATCCATTAAAGCCACCATCCGATTAATCAACGACAGATATGTATGGCCGCACATGTCTAAAGACATACGGGTATGGGTAAGAGCCTGTGCCAAGTGTCAAACGTGTAAGGTGTGGAGACATACCAGAACCGAGATAAAGAACATTGGAATACCAATTGGACGGTTCAGACACGTACACATAGACATTGTCGAGATGCCTGAAGTAAATGGAAACAAATACTTGCTGACTATGGTAGATAGATTTAGTCGTCAATTTGAAGTGGCGATTTTAAAAGACATGACAGCGCAAGAAGTCTTGTTCGCGTTTCTACATAATTGGATATCGCGTTATGGTGTTCCGGAAAAGGTCACTAGTGATCGCGGTAGTCAATTTATGTCCGAGCTTTTCGTAAGATCCCTCAACATCATGGGAACCACTGTAATACATACTAGCGCGTATAACCCACGAGCGAATGGGATGGTAGAAAGGCTACATCGTGAGCTGAAAGCTGCATTTAGGTGTACTAGTGGAACAAGCTGGATACACGATCTTCCTATAGTACTACTCGCCATGCGCAACAGATATAGGGCACAATTAGGAACTTCCATAGCAGAATTGGTTTATGGAGAACCATTAGGTTTGCCTGGAGATCTTCTGATAGAAACTCCAAGTAGTCTTGATTGGGCTTCTAGTTATGTAGATTGGTTTGTAGGAGCACTTAGAGACAAGATGTGTCGTTTGGCCCCGACCAAGACTAGAAAAGCTAAAACCAAATGCTATGTGTCCTCTGATTTAAAATCGGCTTCGCATGTGTATATAACTAATGAGAATAGGAAGAACTGCCTAACACCATTTTATAAAGGACCATACAAGGTCAAGAGGATGACTGACAAGAATGTCATCATAGAAATAAATGGCATTGAGGATTGTGTTACGTTGGATCGTTGTATTCCCCAGTTTATCTGGATTGACGGTATGACTGAATTAACAGATGCGTCGAATGACCGTTCTATGGGCGAATCTGATGTGTGCAATCCCACCATACAGGCACATAATGAAATGCAGAACTCTGAAGAAGCGTTGTCTAATATAGCAAAATCTTATTCTACTAATTCACAGCATGAAAACTATTTGTCTATACCAGATGATTTGGAAGAACCAATGAATACTGTACCGGGCGAGATGACGACGTCAGGGGCGCCAGTATGCACAACTCGTTCTGGAAGAGTGCCTCGTCAGCCGAAAGAACTATGATTACGTCTATTATTAGCCGTCTTTTTTGAGAAGGTGGTGTATGTGGAGGAAGTTAAATCCTCCGCTTTATGTAAAATAACATTGACTGATAAATTTAAACCACTATGGCTGATTGTAACGAATTTTATTTAAAAAGAATTTTTTCTTTTTATTTTCCAGAACATTCTTTGTTTAAATACTTGATTTTGAATTGTGCGCTATTTTCAGTTTTTCGAGTATCTCGCTCCTTGACTGGTATTGTTATTTTGGTCTGCTGCATTTTAACATTTTCTCTAGTAAACGAATACTTCATCATCAAATATATTACTCCATCAATTGCCTTTGGTTCTAATATAATGCAAGAGTGAAGTAGTAGCCTTGGAACAGGTATATTTAATTTCTTCTGTTGTTCACGTATATCTCTTTCCAGATTATTTGTTTGGAGATACCGCTGTCCAACTTTCGCATTCCGATTGCCTAACATTAAGTGTCGATTTAATTGTTATACCATATAGTTATGGAAACCGATATTAAATTTGAGGACACAAGTAGGTTAGTGCAGGACATTGCGGACTTGAACCTAGGAGACACAAATAGTAATATAAGCCTATCAGACTCTACTGTGAATTTTAGGACTTCAAGCGATCTGGCATCTATGGGGCTTTCAGACTCGAATAGGTTAGGGGCCTCAACAAAATTTTGCGACCGCGCCAGTCCAAGAATTTTAAGTCTACTACAGTACAAATCAGAAAAACATTCAAGTTGGGTAGGAGATGCCCAAATGATTTTTAGTGCTTATAATCTCGTAAACCCTAAGGAGAAATTTGTTGCAGCATGGGTGGCACTGCCTGAATACCTCCGAAAAGCTTTAGAAAATTTCTGAGACAGAACTGTGGAACAAAATCCGTAAAATGCATTTGAGTTATTAATGGCTGAAATTCAACAGAGATATCAGCCTGGAAGATCAGCGTAAATGTGCGAATTATTACGCTTAGAAAAAATGGGGCGTAAATTACCATCCGAATTTTATGAACCCCTTTGCACTAAAGCTTCTAGGTTGAATATATCTAGAGATGTAGTCAACTCCATTTTCACAGCTGAGCTACCAATAAGGCTTAGAAAAACAATGGAAGTATTTAACACAATGAGCATTGATTAGCCAACTAAACTCAGAGGGTTAGACGGCGTGTATAAACAGCAAGAACCAAAAGTTCATGCTGTAATAGCAGATTCTGTCACGATGCAGCCAGTCAGGGCAGATACCGAAAACAACCTGACTATAAAAGAAACTTTGCATTTATTATGTAGAGAAGTTTCTAGCTTACGTAGTGATATTGCACAAATTCAGAGTCAGGATAGGTACACTAGACGTCGAGGGAGTCACTCGCGTTAACGCTTCGAAGGGCCACGCGGATGGTGTAAGTCACATTCCGAATACGGACGCAGTGCGAAGTTCCAAGGTGAGAATTGTATTTACCCGCGATTAGGTGGACCCAAATGGAAAGGAAGCACAAAACCGGTAGAAAGAGCAAACAGCACCGATATAGATGGCAAGAGAGTTCGATTCTCACTAAGCGGAGATCTTGAAAACATTGCCGGATTGTCCAGCAACAAGTTCATTAATAAGGACGAATTATCTGGATTAGAATTTCTTTTCGATACGGGTGCTGAGGTAGGCATAGTTAGGTCAGACGTGGTGGAAGCAGATTGCCTCACATTTGATTATCAACTATGGGCCGCTAACGGTAGTCCGATAGGAGTGAAAGGGATGAAAGAAATGTCGGTAACGTTAGGCCAGAAATCTTCCTTCCGATGGAATTTTCTAGAAGCCGATGTCAAGGACCATATCATTGGCATGGATTTCTTGACACATTTCAAGCTGACATTAGACCCCAAAGCTAGGACTATCGCAGAAGGCGTAGGGATACCAACACCTACTGAGTCTAACACGTCGGCAGTTAGAACAGTCCTCTTACCTCGCCCAACAGTCGCACATGACTTTGCCGATATAATCGAGAAGCACCTAGCAGTGTTTCAACCTTTCAGTGCCAAAAGGGTAGGTTTGAAGACAGGAGTAGAACACCAAATAGAATTGGTGGCTCCGTTGCCTTGTTCACCAAAGGCTCAACCATTGGCACAACACAAGCAACAGGTTGCTTTGTCCGAATTTCACCAATTGCGCAAAGAGGGGATTTGTAGAAGGTCAAATTCCAATTTTGCTTCCCCAATAGTGGTAGTTCCCAAACCTGAACCGGGTCAATGGAGGGTTTGTGGGAATTATCGTCTATTAAACTCAGTGACGAAGGGTGATTCTTATCCTCTCCCTAACCAGAGTACTTTACTCCGAGATATAATGGGATATGAGGTTTATTCAACTTTAGATCTCCAGAAAGCGTACTATCAGGTACCAATGGAGGAAAGTTCGATACCACTCACCGCAGTCAGATTTCCAGGAGGGGGATCGCATGAATTTCTTCGAATGCCTTTTGGTTTGAAAAATGCTAGTCAGACATTCCAGCGTTTGGCTGAAGAAATCCTTCAGAGTTGTCCATTTGCGAGGGTATATATAGACGACATAATAATCTTTAGTCGCTCACGAAATGAACATCGTACGCATTTGGAAACGGTTTTGACCAGGCTGGAACAATATGGATTAGTGGTCAAACCTAATAAGAGTAATATCGGTTGCTCTTCAGTTAAATACCTTGGTCATATACTTTCCAAAGACGGAATTAAACCTTTGGAAGATAAGATCCAAGCTATAAAGGACGTAACGGAACCCCGAACCGTACGCCAGTTGCGAAGGTTCTTGGGCATGATCAGCTATTATCGTCGATTCATTCCAGGTCTAGCCGGAATTCTTGGATCGTTAACACGCCATCTCACTCGTGAAAAGAGCACGATCAAGAAGTCTTGGCCTATAAACTTGAGTCCAGAAGACCGAGAAAATTTCCAAAAGGCCAAGGAAATGTTAAGTGACGTAACCACATTAGCACCTGTAGATTGGGAAAAACCTTTCGAGCTAATCACAGATGCCTCAGATGTTGCATTAGGGGCAGTGCTACAGCAAAGAGATCAGGACGTAGTAAGACCGATTGGGTTTTATAGCCGTAAGCTTAATGATCGAGAAAAACGTTATGATACGTTTGGCAAAGAGCTTCTAGCAGTGTATGCCGCAGTGCTACACTTCGAGCATTACTTAGACGGTCATAAGTTTAAGTTATTGACCGATCATAAGCCATTGATCAGCATACTTGGTAAAACAGCTAGGCTTAATTACTCTCGTAGAGTAAATTCCCAAATAACACGGTTAGCAGAGTTCGATTTCACTGTGTCTCATATTGCTGGTAAGGAGAATGTGGTAGCAGATGCACTTAGCCGACCGAATGAAGCTGATGTCGAGCTGATATTTCAAGGTCCTTTGAAAAGTTTAGATGATTCAATGCATGATTTCGTTAGTCAAATCGAGGAAGCGCAAGGATCGGATCCCTTTACATTAGTATTGTCCAAAAGACCAGGATATGTTCGTAAGCTCATAAGTGGCAAGTGGTTGTTATGCGAAACGTCTAGAAGTCAACCACGACCATATGTGCCGTTGGAGTTACGGGCCAAGATTATCCAAGTGTTACATGACATGGGTCATCCATCCATTAAAGCCACCATTCGATTGATCAACGACAGATACGTATGGCCGCACATGTCTAAAGACATACGGGTATGGGTAAGAGCCTGTGCCAAGTGTCAAACGTGTAAGGTGTGGAGACATACCAGAACCGAGATAAAGAATATTGGGATACCAATTGGACGGTTCAGACACGTACACATAGACATTGTCGAGATGCCTGAAGTTAATGGGAACAAATACTTGCTGACTATGGTAGATAGATTTAGTCGTCAATTTGAAGTGGCGATTTTAAAAGACATGACAGCGCAAGAAGTCTTGTTCGCGTTTCTACATAATTGGATATCGCGTTATGGTGTTCCGGAAAAGGTCACTAGTGATCGCGGTAGTCAATTTATGTCCGAGCTTTTCGTAAGATCCCTCAACATCATGGGAACCACTGTATTACATACTAGCGCGTATAACCCACGAGCGAATGGGATGGTAGAAAGGCTACATCGTGAACTGAAAGCTGCATTAAGGTGTACTAGTGGAACAAGCTGGATACACGATCTTCCTATAGTACTACTCGCCATGCGCAACAGATATAGGGCACAATTAGGTACTTCCATAGCAGAACTGGTTTATGGAGAACCATTAAGGTTGCCTGGAGATCTTCTAATAGAAACTCCAAGTAGTCTTGATTGGGCTTCTAGTTATGTAGATTGGTTCGTAGGAGCACTTAGAGATAAGATGTGTCGTTTAGCTCCGACCAAGACTAGAAAAGCTAAAACCAAATGCTATGTGTCCTCTGATCTAAGATCGGCTTCGCATGTGTATATAACTAATGAAAATAGGAAGAACTGCCTAACACCATTTTATAAAGGACCATACAAGGTCAAGAGGATGACTGACAAGAATGTCATCATAGAAATAAATGGCATTGAGGATTGTGTTACGTTGGATCGTTGCATTCCCCAGTTTATCTGGATCGACAGTATCACTGAATTAACAGATGCGTCGAATGACCGTTCTATGGGCGAATCTGATGTGTGCAATCCCACCATACAGGCACATAATGAAATGCAGAACTCTGAAGACGCGTTGTCTAATATAGCAAAATCTTATTCTACTGAATTCACAGCATGAAAACTATTTGTCGATACCAGATGATTTTGAAGAACCAGTGAAAACTGTACCGGGCGAGATGACGACGTCAGGGGCGCCATTATGCACAACTCGTTCTGGAAGAGTGCCACGTCAGCCGAAGAATTATGATTACGTCTATTATTAGCCGTCTTTTTTGAGAAGGTGGTGTATGTGGAGGAAGTTAAATCCTCCGCCTTATGTAAAATAACATTATCTAATAAATTTAAACCACCATGGCTGATTGTAACGAATTTTATTTAAAAAGAATTTTTTTGTGTTATTTTCCAGAACATTCTTTGTTTAAACACTTGACTTTGAATTGTGCGCCATTTTCAGCTTTCGAGTGTCACGCACCTTGACGGGTTGTATCATCTGTTGGTCTTCTGCAATTTTAACATTTTTTCTCTAGTAAAACGGATAAATATTAAAAATATATTTCTGCTATAACTATCTTATATTCTGTTATTGAAGCACACAAAGAAGGGACGTTCTAGAACAGGTAATTTGATTATTCTGTTGTTCACGTATATCTCATTCCAGATTATTTGTTCGGGAATTATTACGATACAACTTTTGCATTCCGATTGCCTAACATTAAGTGTCGATTTAATTGTTAAACTGACGAGACATGGAGACCGATATTAAATTTGAGGACACAAGTAGGTCAGTGCAGGATATTGCGGATTTGAATCTAGCAGATGTGAATGGAAATATAAGCATATCAGACTCAACTGTGAATTTTAGGACTTCAAGCGATCTGGCATCTATGGAGGTCTCAGACTCGAATAGGATACGGGCCTCAACAAAATTTGGCGACCGCACCAGTCCAAGAATTGTAAGTCTACCACAGTACAAATCAGAAAAACATTCAAGTTGGGTAGGAGATGCCCAAATGGTATTTAGTGCCTATAATATTGCAAATCCCATGGAGAAATTTGTTGTAGCATGGATGACATTGCCTTAAAATTTTCGAAATGCCTTGGAAAATTTCAGAGACAGAACTGTGGAAGAAAAGCCGTACAATGCATTTGAGTTATTAATGGGTGAAATTCAACAGAGATATCAACCTGGAAGATCGGCAAAAATGTGCGAACTATTACGCTTAGAAAAAATGTGGCGTCAATTACCGTCCGAATTTTATGAACGCCTTTGCACAAAAGCTTCCAGCTTGAATATATCCAGAGGTGTAGTCAACTCTATTTTCACAGCTGAGCTACCAATTAGGCTTAGAACCAAATTGGAAGTATTTGACACTATGAGCATTGATTGGCCAACAAAACTCAATGGATTAGACGGCGTGTATAAACAGCAGGAACCAGAAGTATATGCTGTAATAGCAGATTCTGTAACGATGCAGCCAGTCAGGGCAGACACCGAAAACAACCTGACTATACAAGAAACCTTGCGTTTCTTATGTAGAGAAGTTGCTAGTTTGCGTAGTGACATTGCACAACTTCAGAGTCAGGATAGGTATAATAGACGTCGAGGGAGTCACTCGCGTCAACGCTTCGAAGGGCCACGCGGATGGTGTAAGGCACATTGCGAATACGGACGCAGTGCAAAGTGCCAAGGTGAGAATTGTATTTACCCGCGATTAGGTGGACCCAGATGGAAAGGAAGCACAAAACCGGGGCACTAAACCGGTAGAGAGAAATCCATCACCGGTAAAAGGACAAAACCACCGATAGTAGGAGCCGTAAGGGAGGTTCCATTGCAAAGGCTCCCAGATATGCCTTTAAAAGGCATACTCAAAGCAAAAGATGCGACTAGATCAAATAGCACCGAAGAAGAAGGCAAGAGGGTCAGATTCTTACTAAGCAGAGATCTGGAAAACATTGCCGGATTGTCCAGCAACAAGTTCATTATTAAGGATGAATTATCTGGATTAGAATTTCTCATAGACACGGGTGCTGAGGTAAGCATAGTTAGATCAGACGTGGTGGAAGCAGATTGCCCCACATTTGATTATCAACTATGGGCCGCGAATGGTAGTCCAATTGAGGTAAAAGGGATGAAAGAAATGTCTGTAAAATTAGGCCAGAAATCTTCTTTCCTATGGAATTTTCTAGTAACCGATGTCAAGGACCATATCATTGGCATGGATTTCTTGACACATTTCAAGCTGACATTAGACCCCAAGGCTAGGACTATCGCAGAAGGCGTAGGGATATCAACACCTACTGAGTCTAACACATCGGCAGTTAGAACAGTTATTTTACCTCGTCCAACGGTCGCACATGACTTTGCCGATATAATCGAGAAGCACCTAGCAGTGTTTCAGCCTTTCACTGCAAAAAGGATAGGTTTGAAGACAGGAGTAGAACACCAGATAGAATTGGTGGCTCCGTTGCCTTGTTCACCAAAGGCTCAACCATTGGCACAACACAAGCAACAGGTTGCTTTGTCAGAATTTCACCAATTGCGCAAAGAGGGGATTTGTAGAAGGTCAAATTCCAATTTTGCTTCCCCAATAGTGATAGTTCCCAAACCTGAACCGGGTCAATGGAGGGTTTGTGGGAATTATCGTCTATTAAACTCAGTGACAAAGGGTGATTCTTATCCTCTCCCTAACCAGAGTACTTTGCTCCGAGATATAATAGGATATGAGGTTTATTCAACTTTAGATCTCCAGAAAGCGTACTATCAGGTACCAACGGAAGAAAGTTCGATACCACTCACCGCAGTCAGATTTCCAGGAGGGGGATCGCATGAATTTCTTCGAATGCCTTTTGATTTGAAAAATGCCAGTCAGACATTCCAGCGTTTGGCTGAAGAAATCCTTCAGAATTGTCCATTTGCGAGAGTATATATAGACATAATAATTTTTAGTCGCTCACGAGACGAACATCGCACGCATTTGGAAACGGTTTTGACCAGGCTGGAACAATATGGATTAGTGGTCAAACCTAATAAGAGTAATATCGGATGCTCTACAGTTAGATATCTTGGTTATATACTTTCCAAAGACGGAATTAAACCTTTGGAAGATAAGATCCAAGCTATAAAGGACGTTACGGAACCCCGAACCGTACGCCAGTTGCGAAGGTTCTTGGGCATGATCAGCTATTACCGTCAAATCATTTCAGTTCTAGCCGGAATTCTTGGATTGTTAACACACCATCTCACTCGTGAAAAGAGCACGATCAAGAAGTCTTGGCCTATAAACTTGAGTCCGGAAGACCGGGAAAAATTCCAAATGGCCAAGGAAATGTTAAGTGATATAACAACATTAGAACCTGTAGATTGGGAAAAACCTTTCGAGCTAATCACAGATGCCTCAGATGTTGCATTAGGGGCAGTGCTACAACAAAGAGATCAGGACGTAGTAAGACCGATTGGGTTTTATAGCCGTAAGCTTAATGATCGAGAAAAACGTTATGATACGTTTGGCAAAGAGCTTCTAGCAGTGTATGCCGCAGTGATACACTTCGAGCATTACTTAGATGGTCATAAGTTTAAATTATTGACCGATCATAAGCCTTTGATCAGCATACTTGGTAAAACAGCTAGGCTTAATTACTCTCGAAGAGTGAATTCCAAAATAACACGGTTAGCAGAGTTTGATTTCACTGTGTCTCATATTGCTGGTAAATAAAATGTGGTAGCCGATGAAATTAGCCGACCGAATGAAGCTGATATCGAGCTGATATTTCAAGGTCCATTGAAGAATTGAGACAATTCTATGCCTGATTTGGTTAGTCAAATCGAGGAAGCGCAAGGACCGGATCCCTTTACATTAGTTTTGTCCAAAAGACCAGGATATGTTCGTAAGCTCATAAGTGGCAAGTGGTTGTTATGCGAAACATCTAGAAGTCAACCACGACCATATGTGCCGTTGAAGTTACGGGCCAAGATTATCCAAGTGTTACATGACATGGGTCATCCATCCATTAAAGCCACCATTCGATTGATTAACGACAGATACGTATGGCCGCACATGTCTAAAGACATACGGGTATGGGTAAGAGCCTGTGCCAAGTGTCAAACGTGTAAGGTGTGGAGACATACCAGAACCGAGATAAAGAACATTGGAATACCAAATGGACGGTTCAGACACGTACACATAGACATTGTTGAGATGCCTGAAGTAAATGGAAACAAATACTTGCTGACTATGGTAGATAGATTTAGTCGTCAATTTGAAGTGGCGATTTTAAAAGACATGACAGCGCAAGAAGTCTTGTTTGCGTTTCTACATAATTGGATATCGCGTTATGGTGTTCCGGAAAAGGTCACTAGTGATCGCGGTAGTCAATTTATGTCCGAGCTTTTCGTAAGATCCATCAACATCATGGGAACCACTGTAATACATACTAGCGCGTATAACCCACGAGCGAATGGGATGGTAGAAAGGCTACATCGTGAACTGAAAGCTGCATTAAGGTGTACTAGTGGAACAAGCTGGATACACGATCTTCCTATAGTACTACTCGCCATGCGCAACAGATATAGGGCACAATTAGGTACTTCCATAGCAGAATTGGTTTATGGAGAACCATTAAGGTTGCCTGGAGATCTTCTAATAGAAACTCCAAGTAGTCTTGATTGGGCTTCTAGTTATGTAGATTGGTTCGTAGGAGCACTTAGAGATAAGATGTGTCGTTTAGCTCCGACCAAGACTAGAAAAGCAAAAACCAAATGCTATGTGTTCTCTGATCTAAAATCGGCTTCGCATGTGTATATAACTAATGAAAATAGGAAGAACTGCCTGACACCATTTTATAAAGAACCATACAAGGTCAAGAGGATGACTGACAAGAATGTCATCATAGAAATAAATGGCATTGAGGATTGTGTTACGTTGGATCGTTGCATTCCCCAGTTTATCTGGATAGACGGTATCACTGAATTAACAGATGCGTTGAATGACCGTCGTTCTATGGGCGAATCTGATGTGTGCAATCCCACCATACAGGTACATAATGAAATGCAGAACTCAGAAGACGCGTTGTCTAATATAGCAAAATCTTATTCCACCAGCTCACACCATGAAAACTATTTGTCAATACCAGATGATTTTGAAGAACCATTGAAAATTGTACCGGGCGAGATGATGACTTCAGGGGCGCCATTATGCATAACTCGTTCTAGAAGAGTGCCAAGTCAGCCGAAGAATTATGATTACGTCTATTACTAGCCGTCTTTTTTTGAGAAGGTGGTGTATGTGGAGGAAGATAAATCCTCCGCCAAATATAAAGTAACATTAACTGATAAATTTAAACCACCATGGCTGATTGTAACGAATTTTATTTAAAAATATTTTTTTCTTTTATTTTCCAGAACATTCTTTGTTTAAATACTTGACTTTGAATTGTGCGCCATTTTCAGTTTTCGAGTGTCTCGCACCTTGACTGGTCTTATCATCTTTTGGTCTGCTGCATTTTTAACATTTTTCTCTAGTAACACGAATACATCTCATCAAATATATTCCTACTATAATTGCCATTTGTTCTGATATTATATCACACAGGAAAGGACGTTCTGGAACAGGTAATTTGATTATTCTGTTGTTCACGTATATCTCCTTCCAGATTATTTGTTCGGGAATTATCACGATACAACTTTCGCATTCCGATTGCCTAACATTAAGTGTCGATTTAATTGTTAAACTAATAAGACATGGAGACCGATATTAAATTTGAGGACACAAGTAGGTTAGTGCAGGATATTGCGGAATTGAATCTAGCAGATGTAAATGGAAATATAAGCATATCAGACTCTACTGTGAATTTTAGGACTTCAAGCGATCTGGCATCTATGGGGCTCTCAGACTCGAATAGGTTAGGGCCTCAACAAAATTTGGCGACCGCGCCAGTCCAAGAATTTTAAGTCTACCGCAGTACAAATCAGAAAAACATTCAATTTGTGTAGGAGATGCCCAAATGATATTTAGTGCTTATAATATTGTAAATCCAATGGAGAAATTTGTTGCAGCATGGATGGCATTGCCTGAAAATTTCCGAAATGCTTTGGAAAATTTCAGAGACAGAACTGTGGAAGAAAAGCCGTACAATGCTTTTGAGTTATTAATGGCTGAAATTCAACAGAGATATCAGCCTGGAAGATCAGCGCAAATGTGCAAACTATTACGCTTAGAAAGCCTTTGCACAAAAGCTTCCAGTTTGAATATATCTAGAGATGTAGTCAACTCCATTTTCACAGCTGAGCTACCAATTAGGCTTAGAACAACATTGGAAGTATTTGACACAATGAGCATTGATTGGCCAACAAAACTCAGAGGGTTAGACGGCGAGTATAAACAGCAAGAACCACAAGTACATGCTGTAATAGCAGATTTTGTCACGATGCCGCCAGTCAGGGAAGATACCGAAAACAACCTGACTATACAAGAAACCTTGCGTTTCTTATGTAGAAAATTTGTTAGCTTACGTTGTGATATTGCACAACTTTAGAGTCAGGATAGGTAAAATAGACGTCGAGGGAGTCACTCGCGTCAACGCTTCGAAGGGCCACGCGGATGGTGTAAAGCACATTGCGAATACGGACGCAGTGCGAAGTGCCAACGTGAAAATTGTATATACCCGCGATTAGGTGAACCCAGATAGAAAGGAAGTGCTAAACCGGTACAGAGAAATCCATCACCGGGAAAAGGATGAAACCCCGCTAGTAGGAGCCGTAGGGGGGTTCCATTGCAAAGGCTCCCAGATATGCCTTTAAAAGGAATAGTTATAGCAAAAGATGCGACTAGATCAAATAGCACCGAAGAAGAATGCAAGCGGGTCAGATTCTTACTAAGCGGAGATCTGGAAAACATTGCCGAATTGTTCAGCAACAAGTTCATTATTGAAGATGAATTATCTGGATTAGATTTTCTTATCGATACGGGTGCTGAGGTAAGCATAGTTAGGTCAGACGTGGTGGAAACAGATTGCCCCACATTTGATTATCAACTATGGGCCGCTAACGGTAGTCCGATAAGAGTCAAAGGGATGTAAGAAATGTCGGTAACGTTAGAACAGAAACCTTCCTTCCGATGGAATTTTCTAGTAGCCGATATCAAGGATCATATCATTGGCATGGATTTCTTGACACAATTCGAGCTGACATTAGACCCCAAAGCCAGGACTATCGCAGAAGGCGTAGGGATATCAACACCTACTGAGTCTGACATATCTGCAGTTAGAACAGTCCTCTTACCTCGCCCAACAGTCGCACATGATTTTGCCGATATAATCGAGAAGCACCTAACAGTGTTTCAACCTTTCAGTGCCAAAAGGATAGGTTTGAAAACAGGAGTAGAACACCAAATAGAATTGGTGGCTCCATTGCCTTGTTCACCGAAGGCTCAACCATTGGCACAACACAAGCAACAGGTTGCTTTGTCCGAATTTCACCAATTGCGCGAAGAGTGGATTTGTAGAAGATCAAATTCCAATTTTGCTTCCCCAATAGTGGTAGTTCCCAAACCTGAACCGGGTCAATGAAGGGTTTGTGGGAATTATCGTCTATTAAACTCAGTGACGAAGGGTGATTCTTATCCTCTCCCTAACCAGAGTACCTTACTCCGAGATATAATGGGATATGAGGTTTATTCAACTTTAGATCTCCAGAAAGCGTACTATCAGGTACCAATGGAAGAAAGTTCGATACCACTCACCGCAGTCAGATTTCCAGGAGGGGGATCGCATGAATTTCTTCGAATGCCTTTTGGTTTGAAAAATGCCAGTCAGACATTCCAGCGTTTGGCTGAAGAAATCCTTCAGAATTGTCCATTTGCGAGGGTATATATAGACGACATAATAATTTTTAGTCGCTCACGAAATGAACATCGTACGCATTTGGAAACGGTTTTGACCAGGCTGGAACAATATGGATTAGTGGTCAAACCTAATAAGAGTAATATCGGTTGCTCTTCAGTTAAATACCTTGGTCATATACTATCCAAAGACGGAATTAAACCTTTGGAAGATAAGATCCAAGCTATAAAGGCCGTAACTGAACCCCGAACCTCGTACCAGTTGCAAAGGTTCTTGGGTATGATTAGCTATTACAGTCGATTCATTCCAGGTCTAGCCGGAATTCTTGGATCGTTAACACGCTATCTCACTCGTGAAAAGAGCACGATCAAGAATTCTTGGCCTATAAACTTCAGTCCAGAAGACCTAGAATATTTCCAAAAGGCCAAGGAAATGCTAAGTGACATAATCACATTAGCACCTAAAGATTGAGAAAAAACCTTTCGAACTAATCACAGATGCCTCAGACGTTGCATTAGCGACAGTGCTACAGCAAAGAGATCAGGAAATAGTAAAACCGATTGGGTTTTATAGCCTTAAGCTTAATGATCGAGAAAAATGTTATGATACTTTTGGTAAAGAGCTTCTAGCAGTGTATGCCGCAGTGCTACACTTCGAGCATTACCTAGACGAACATAAGTTTAAGTTATTGACCGATCATAAGCCGCTGATCAGCATACTTGGTAAAAGAGCTAGGCTTAATTACTCTCGTAGAGTAAATTCCCAAATAACACGGTTAGCAGATTTCGATTTCACAATGTCTCATATTGCTGGTAAGGAGAATGTGGTAGCAGACGCACTTAGCAGACCGAATGAAGCTGATGCCGAGCTGATAATTCAAGGTCCATTGAAGAATTGAGACAATTCGATGTCTGATTTAGTTAGTCAAATCGAGGAAGCGCAAGGATCGGATCCCTTTACATTAGTTTTGTCCAAAAGACCAGGATATGTTCGTAAGCTCATAAGTGGTAAATGGTTGTTATGCGAAACGTCTAGAAGTAAACCACGAACATATGTTCCGTTGGAGTTACGGGCCAATATTATCCAAGTGTTACATGACATGGGTCATCCATCCATTAAAGCCACCATTCGATGGATCAACGACAGATACGTATGGCCGCACATGTCTAAAGACATACGGGTATGGGTAAGAGCCTGTGCCAAGTGTCAAGCATGTAAGGTGTGGAGACATACCAGAACCGAGATAAAGAATATTTGGATACCAATTGGACGGTTCAGACACGTATACATAGACATTGTCGAGATGCCTGAAGTTAATGGGAACAAATAATTGCTGACCATGGTAGATAGATTTAGTCGTCAATTTGAAGTGGCGATTTTAAGAGACATGACAGCGCAAGAAATCTTGTTCGCTTTTCTACATAATTGTATATCGCGTTATGGTGTTCCGGAAAAGGTCACTAGTGATCGCGGTAGTCAATTTATGTCCGAGCTTTTCGTAAGATCCCTCAACATAATGGGAACCACTGTATTACATACCAGCGCGTATAACCCACGAGCGAATGGGATGGTAGAAAGGCTACATCGTGAACTGAAAGCTGCATTAAGGTGTACTAGTGGAACAAGCTGGATACACGATCTTCCTATAGTACTACTCGCCATGCGCAACAGATATAGGGCACAATTAGGTATTTCCATAGCAAAACTGGTTTATGGAGAACCATTAAGTTTGCCTGCAGATCTTCTTATAGAAACTCCAAGTAGTCTTGATTGGGCTTCTAGTTATGTAGATTGGTTCGTAGGAGCACTTAGAGATAAGATGTGTCGTTTAGCTCCGACCAAGACTAGAAAAGCTAAAACCAAATGCTATGTGTCCTCTGATCTAAAATCGGCTTCGCATGTGTATATAACTAATGAAAATAGGAAGAACTGCCTGGCAACATTTTAAAAGGACCATACAAGGTCAAGAGGATGACTGACAAGAATGTCATCATAGAAATAAATGGCATTGAGGATTGTGTTACGTTGGATCGTTGCATTCCCCAGTTTATCTGGATTGACGATATCACTGAATTAACAGATGCGTCGAATGACCGTTCCATGGGCGAATCTGATGTGTGCAATCCCACCATACAGGCACATAACGAAATACAGAACTCAGAATACGCGTTGTCTAATATAGTAAAATCTTATTCTACCAGTTCACAGCATGAAAACTATTTGGCAATATCAGATATGGAAGAACCAGTGAAACTGTACCAGGCGAGATGACGACTTCAGGGGCGCCATTATGCACAACTCGTTCTGGAAGAGTGCCACGTCAGCCGAAGAGTTTTGATTACGTCTATTATTAGCCTTCTTTTCTGAGAAGGTGGTGTATGTGGAGGAAGTTAAATCCTCTGCCTTATGTAAAATAACATTGACTGATAAATTTAAACCACCATGGCTGATTGTAACGAATTTTATTTAAAAAGAGTTTTTTTCTTTTTATTTTCCAGAACATTCTTTGTTTAAATACTTGACTTTGAATTGTGCGCCATTTTCAGTTTTCGGGTGTCTCGTACCTTGACTGGTCGTATTTATTTTGGTCTGCTGCCTTTTTACAATTTTCTCTAGTAACACGAATACATCTCGTCAAATACATTCCTATTATAATTGACATTTGTTCTGATATTATATTACACAGGAAAGAATCGTCCTGGAACAGGTAATTTGATATTTCTGTTGTTCACGTATATCTACTTCCAGATTATTTGTTCGGGAATTAATACGATTCTACTTTCGCATTCCGATTGCCTAGCATTAAGTGTTCATTTAATTGTTAAACCATTTAGACATAGAGACCGATATTAAATTTGAGGACACATGTAGGTTAGTGCAGGATATTGCGGACTTGAACCTAGGAGATGTAAATGTATATATAAGCATATCAGACTCTACTGTGAATTTTAGGACTTCAAGCGATCTGGCATCTATGGGGCTCTCAGACTCGAATAGGTTAGGGGCCTCAACAAAATTTGGCGACCGCGCCAGTCCAAGAATTTTAAGTCTACCACAGTACAAATCAGAAAAACATTCAAGTTGGGTAGGAGATGCCCAAATGATATTTAGTGCTTATAATATTGTAAACCCTATGGAGAAATTTGTTGCAGCATGGATGGCATTGCCTGAAAATTTCCGAAATGCCTTGGAAAATTTCAGAGACAGAACTGTGGAAGAAAAGCCGTACAATGCATTTGAGTTATTAATGGCTGAAATTCAACAGAGATATCAGCCTGGAAGATCAGCGCAAATGTGCGAACTATTACGCTTTAGAAAAAATGGGGCGTCAATTACCGTCCGAATTTTATGAACGCCTTTGCACAAAAGCTTCCAGGTTGAATATATCTAGAGATGTAGTCAACTCCATTTTCACAGCTGAGCTACCAATTAGGCTTAGAACAACATTGGAAGTATTTGACACAATGAGCATTGATTGGCCAACTAAACTCAGAGGGTTAGACGGCGTGTATAAACAGCAGGAACCACAAGTACATGCTGTAATAGCAGATTCTGTCACGATGCAGCCAGTCAGGGCGGATGCCGAAAACAACCTGACTATACAAGAAACTTTGCGTTTCTTATGTAGAGAAGTTGCTAGCTTACGTAGTGATATTGCACAACTTCAGAGTCAGGATAGGTACACTAGACGTCGAGGGAGTCACTCGCGTCAACGCTTCGAAGGGCCACGCGGATGGTGTAAGGCACATTGCGAGTACGGACGCAGTGCGAAGTGCCAAGGTGAAAATTGTATATACCCGCGATTAGGTGGACCCAAATGGAAAGGAAGCACAAAACCGGTAGAGAGAAATCCATCACCGGGAAAAGGACAAAACCCCGCTAGTAGGAGCCGTAGGGGAGGTTCCATTGCAAAGGCTCCCAGATATGCCTTTAAAAGGCATACTCAAAGCAAAAGATGCGACTAGAGCAAATAGCACCGATATAGAAGGCAAGAGAGTCCGATTCTCACTAAGCGGAGATCTGGAAAACATTGCCGGATTGTCCAGCAACAAGTTCATTATTAAGGATGAATTATCTGGATTAGAATTTCTCATCGATACGGGTGCTGAGGTAAGCATAGTTAGGTCAGACGTGGTGGAAGCAGATTGCCCCACATTTGATTATCAACTATGGGCCGCTAACGGTAGTCCGATAGGAGTGAAAGGGATGAAAGAAATGTCGGTAACGTTAGGCCAGAAATCTTCCTTCCGATGGAATTTTCTAGTAGCCGATGTCAAGGACCATATCATTGGCATGGATTTCTTGACACATTTCAAGCTGACATTAGACCCCAAAGCTAGGACTATCGCAGAAGGCGTAGGGATATCAACACCTACTGAGTCTAACACGTCGGCAGTTAGAACAGTCCTCTTACCTCGCTCCAACAGTCGCACATGACTTTGCCGATATAATCGAGAAGCACCTAGCAGTGTTTCAACCTTTCAGTGCCAAAAGGATAGGTTTGAAGACAGGAGTAGAACACCAGATAGAATTGGTGGCTCCGTTGCCTTGTTCACCAAAGGCTCAACCATTGGCACAACACAAGCAACAGGTTGCTTTGTCCGAATTTCACCAATTGCGCAAAGAGGGGATTTGTAGAAGGTCAAATTCCCATTTTGCTTCCCCAATAGTGGTAGTTCCCAAACCTGAACCGGGTCAATGGAGGGTTTGTGGGAATTATCGTCTATTAAACTCAGTGACGAAGGGTGATTCTTATCCTCTCCCTAACCAGAATACTTTACTCCGAGATATAATGGGATATGAGGTTTATTCAACTTTAGATCTCCAGAAAGCGTACTATCAGATACCAATGGAGGAATGTTCGATACCACTCACCGCAGTCAGATTTCCAGGAGGGGATCGCATGAATTTCTTCGAATGCCTTTTGGTTTGAAAAATGCCAGTCAGACATTCCAGCGTTTGGCTGAAGAAATCCTTCAGAGTTGTCCATTTGCGAGGGTATATATAGACGACATAATAATCTTTAGGCGCTCGCGAAATGAACATCGGACGCATTTGGAAACGGTTTTGACCAGGCTGGAACAATATGGATTAGTGGTCAAACCTAATAAGAGTAATATCGGTTGCTCTTCAGTTAAATACCTTGGTCATATACTTTCCAAAGACGGAATTAAACCTTTGGAAGATAAGATCCAAGCTATTAAGGACGTAACGGAACCCCGAACCGTACGCCAGTTGCGAAGGTTCTTGGGCATGATCAGCTATTATCGTCGATTCATTCCAGGTCTAGCCGGAATTCTTGGATCGTTAACACACCATCTCACTCGTGAAAAGAGCACGATCAAGAAGTCTTGGCCTATAAACTTGAGTCCGGAAGACCGAGAAAAATTCCAAAAGGCCAAGGAAATGTTAAGTGACATAACCACATTAGCACCTGTAGATTGGGAAAAACCTTTCGAGCTAATCACAGATGCCTCAGATGTTGCATTAGGGGCAGTGCTACAGCAAAGAGATCAGGACGTAGTAAGACCGATTGGGTTTTATAGCCGTAAGCTTAATGATCGAGAAAAACGTTATGATACGTTTGGCAAAGAGCTTCTAGCAGTGTATGCCGCAGTGCTACACTTCGAGCATTACTTAGACGGACATAAGTTTAAGTTATTGACCGATCATAAGCCATTGATCAGCATACTTGGTAAAACAGCTAGGCTTAATTACTCTCGTAGAGTGAATTCCCAAATAACACGGTTAGCAGAGTTCGATTTCACTGTGTCTCATATTGCTGGTAAGGAGAATGTGGTAGCAGATGCACTTAGCCGACCGAATGAAGCTGATGTCGAGCTGATATTTCAAGGTCCTTTAAAAAGTTTAGATGATTCAATGCATGATTTCGTTAGTCAAATCGAGGAAGCGCAAGGATCGGATCCCTTTACATTAGTATTGTCCAAAAGGCCAGGATATGTTCGTAAGCTCATAAGTGGCAAGTGGTTGTTATGCGAAACATCTAGAAGTCAACCACGACCATATGTGCCGTTGGAGTTACGGGCCAGGATTATCCAAGTGTTACATGACATGGGTCATCCATCCATTAAAGCCACCATTCGATTGATCAACGACAGATACGTATGGCCGCACATGTCTAAAGACATACGGGTATGGGTAAGAGCCTGTGCCAAGTGTCAAACGTGTAAGGTGTGGAGACATACCAGAACCGAGATAAAGAATATTGGGATACCAATTGGACGGTTCAGACACGTACACATAGACATTGTCGAGATGCCTGAAGTAAATGGGAACAAATACTTGCTGACTATGGTAGATAGATTTAGTCGTCAATTTGAAGTGGCGATTTTAAAAGACATGACAGCGCAAGAAGTCTTGTTCGCGTTTCTACATAATTGGATATCGCGTTATGGTGTTCCGGAAAAGGTCACTAGTGATCGCGGTAGTCAATTTATGTCCGAGCTTTTCGTAAGATCCCTCAACATCATGGGAACCACTGTATTACATACTAGCGCGTATAACCCACGAGCGAATGGGATGGTAGAAAGGCTACATCGTGAACTGAAAGCTGCATTAAGGTGTACTAGTGGAACAAGCTGGATACACGATCTTCCTATAGTACTACTCGCCATGCGCAACAGATATAGGGCACAATTAGGTACTTCCATAGCAGAACTGGTTTATGGAGAACCATTAAGCTTGCCTGGAGATCTTCTAATAGAAACTCCAAGTAGTCTTGATTGGGCTTCTAGTTATGTAGATTGGTTTGTAGGAGCACTTAGAGACAAGATGTGTCGTTTGGCCCCGACCAAGACTAGAAAAGCTAAAACCAAATGCTATGTGTCCTCTGATCTAAGATCGGCTTCGCATGTGTATATAACTAATGAAAATAGGAAGAACTGCCTAACACCATTTTATAAAGGACCATACAAGGTCAAGAGGATGACTGACAAGAATGTCATCATAGAAATAAATGGCATTGAGGATTGTGTTACGTTGGATCGTTGCATTCCCCAGTTTATCTGGATCGACAGTATCACTGAATTAACAGATGCGTCGAATGACGCGTTCTATGGGCGAATCTGATGTGTGCAATCCCACCATACAGGCACATAATGAAATGCAGAACTCAGAAGACACGTTGTCTAATATAGCAAAATCTTATTCTACTGGATCACAGCATGAAAACTATTTATCAATACCAGATGATTTTGAAGAACCAGTAATAACTGTACCGGGCGAGATGACGACTTCAGGGGCGCCATTATGCACAACTCGTTCTGGAAGAGTGCCACGTCAGCCGAAGAATTATGATTACGTCTATTATTAGCCGTCTTTTTTGAGAAGGTGGTGTATGTGGAGGAAGTTAAATCCTCCGCCTTATGTAAAATAACATTGACTGATAAATTTAAACCACCATGGCTGATTGTAACGAATTTTATTTAAAAAGATTTTTTTCTTTTTATTTTCCAGAACATTCTTTGTTTAAATACTTGACTTTGAATTGTGCGCCATTTTCAGTTTTTCGAGTGTCTCGCTCCTTGACTGGTCTTGTCTATTTTGGTCTGCTGCATTTTTACAATTTTCTCTAGTAAACGAATACATCTCATCAAATATAATACTCCATCAATTCCTTTTGTTCTAATATAATATTGAATGGAGACGTCCTGGAACAGGAAATTTTATTCTTCTGTTGTTCACGTATATCTCTTTCCAGATTATTTGTTCGGGAATTGTCAAGATACAACGTTCGCATTCCGATTGCCTAACATTAAGTGTTGATTTAATTGGTAAACTAATTACTCATGGATAAAGATATTAAATTGGAGGACACAAGTATGTTAGTGCAGGACATTGCGGAATTGAACCTAAGAGATGCAAACGGTAATATAAACCTATCAGACTCTACTGTGAATTTTAGGACTTCAAGGTATCTGGCATCTATGGGGCTCTCAGACTCAAATAGGATAGGGGCCTCAACAAAATTTGGCGACCGCGCTTGTCGAAGAATTTTAAGTCTACCTAAGTAAAAATCAGAAATACATTCAAGTTGGGTAGGAGATACCCAAATGATATTAAGTGCTTATAATATTGTAAACCCAATGGAGAAATTTGTTGCAGCATGGATGGCATTGCCTGAAAATTTTCGAAATGCCTTGGAAAATTTCAGAGACAGAAATGTGGATGAAAAGCCGTACAATGCATTCGAGTTTTTAATGGCTGAAATTCAACAGAGATATCAGCCTGGAAGATCAGCGCAAATGTGCGAACTATAACGCTTTAAAAAAATGGGGCGTCAATTACCGTCCGAATTTTATGAACGCCTTTGCACTAAAGCTTCCAGGTTGAATATATCTAGAGATGTAGTCAACTCCATTTTCACAGCTGAGCTATCAATTAGGCTTAGAACAACATTGGATGTATTTGACACAATGAGCATTGATTGGCCAACTAAACTCAGAGCGTTAGACGGCGTGTATAAACAGCAGGAACACCAAGTAAATGCTGTAATAGCAGAATCTGTCACGATGCAGTCAATCAGGGCGGATGCCGAAAACAACATGACTATACAAGAAACTTTGCGTTTCTTATGTAGAGAAGTTGCTAGCTTACGTAGTGATATTGCACAACTTCAGTGTCAGGATAGATACACTAGACGTCCAGGGAGTCACTCGCGTCAACGCTTCGAAGGGCCACGCGGATGGTTTAAAGCACATTGCGAGTACGGACGCAGTGCAAAGTGCCAATGTTAAAATTGTATATACCCGCGATTAGGTGTACCCAAATGGAAAGGACGCACAAAACCGATAGAGAGAAATTCATCGTCGGGAAAATGGCAAAACCATCGCTAGTAGGAGCCGTAGTGGAGGGTTCCATTGCAAAGGCTCCCAGATATGCCTTTAAAAGGCATACTCAAAGCAAAAGATGCGACTAGAGCAAATAGCACCGATAAAGAAGGCAAGAGAGTCCGATTCTCACTAAGCGGAGATCTGGAAAACATTTCCGGAATGTCCAGCAACGAATTCATTATTAAGGATGTATTATCTGGATTAGAATTTCTCATCGATGCGGGTGCTGAGGTAAGCATAGTTAGGTCTGACGTGGTGGAAGCAGATTGCCCCACATTTGATTATCAACTATGGGCCGCTAACGGTAGTCCGCTAGGAGTGAAAGGGATGAAAGAAATGTCGGTAACGTTAGGCCAGAGATCTTCCTTCCGATGGAATTTTCTAGTAGTTGATGTCAAGGACCATATCATTGGCATGGATTTCTTGGCATATTTCAAGCTGACATTACACCCCAAAGCCAGGACTATCGCAGAAGGCGTAGGGATACCAACACCTACTGAGTCTAACACGTCGGCAGTTAGAACAGTCCTCTTACCTCGCTCAACAGTCGCACATGACTTAGCCGATATAATCGAGAAGCACCTTGCAGTGTTTCAACCTTTCGGTGCCAAAAGGGTAGGTTTGAAGACAGGAGTAGAACACCAAATAGAATTAGTGGCTCCGTTGCCTTGTTCACCAAAGGCTCAACCATTGGCACAAAACAAGCAACATGTTGCTTTGTCCGAATTTCACCAATTGCGCAAAGAGGGGATTTGTAGAAGGTTAAATTCCCATTTTCCTTCCTCAATAGTGGTAATTCCCAAACCTGAACCGGGTCAATGGAGGGTTTGTGGGAATTATCGTCTATTAAAATCAGTGACGAAGGGTGATTCTTATCCTCTCTCTAATCAGAATACTTTACTCCGAGATATAATGGGATATGAGGTTTATTCAATTTTAGATCTCCAGAAAGCGTATTATCAGGTACCAATGGAGGAATGTTCGATAACACTTACCGCAGTCAGATTTCTAGGAGATGGATCGCATGAATTTCTTCGAATGCCTTTTGGTTTGAAAAATGCTAGTCAGACATTCCAGCGTTTGGCTGAAGAAATCCTTCAGAGTTGTCCATTTGCGAGGGTATATATAGACGACATAATAATCTTTAGGCGCTCGCGAAATGAACATCGGACGCATTTGAAAACGGTTTTGACCAGGCTGGAACAATATGGATTAGTGGTCAAACCTAATAAGAGTAATATCGGTTGCTCTTCAGTTAAATACCTTGGTCATATACTTTCCAAAGACGGAATTAAACTTTTGGAAGATAAGATCCAAGCTATTAAGGACGTAACGGAACCCCGAACCGCACGCCAGTTGCGAAGGTTCTTGGGCATGATCAGCTATTATCGTCAATTCATTCCAGGTCTAGCCGGAATTCTTGGATCGTTAACACACCATCTCACTCGTAAAAAGAGCACGATCAAGAAGTCTTGGCCTATAAACTTGAGTCCGGAAGACCGAGAAAAATTCCAAAAGTCCAAGGATATGTTAAGTGATATAATCATATTAGCACCTGTAGGTTGGGAAAAACCTTTCGAGCTAATCACAGATGCCTCAGATGTTGCATTTGGGGCAGTGCTACAGCAAAGAGATCAGGACGTAGTAAAACCGATTGGGTTTTATAGCTGTAAGCTTAAAGATCGAGAAAAACGTTATGATACGTTTGGCAAAGAGCTTCTAGCAGTGTATGCCGCAGTGTTACACTTCGAGCATTACTTTGACGGACATAAGTTCAAGTTATTGACCGATCCTAAGCCGCTAATCAGCATACTTGGTAAAACAGCTAGGCTTAATTATTCTGGTAGAGTGAATTCCCAAATAACACGGTTAGCAGTGTTCGATTTCACTATGTCTCATATTGCTGGTAAGGAGAATGTGGTAGCAGATGCACTTAGTCGACCGAATGAAGCTGATGTCGAGCTGATTTTTCAAGGTCCTTTAAAAAGTTTAGATGATTCAATGCATGATTTCGTTTGTCAAATCGAGGAAGCGCAAGGATCGGATCCCTTTACATTAGTATTGTCCAAAAGGCCAGGATATGTTCGTAAGCTCATAAGTGGCAAGTGGTTGCTATGCGAAACAAATAGAAGTCAACCACGACCATATGTGCCGTTGGAGTTACGGGCCAGGATTATCCAAGTGTTACATGACATGGGTCATCCATCCATTAAAGCCACCATCCGATTGATCAACGACAGATACGTATGGCCGCACATGTCTAAAGACATACGGGTATGGGTAAGAGCCTGTTCCAAGTGTCAAACGTGTAAGGTGTGGAGACATACCAGAACCGAGATAAAGAATATTGGGATATCAATTGGACGGTTCAGACACGTACACATAGACATTGTCGAGATGCCTGAAGTAAATGGTAACAAATACTTGCTGACAATGGTAGATAGATTTAGTCTTCAATTCGAAGTGGCGATTTTAAAAGACATGACAGCGCAAGAAGTCTTGTTCGCGTTTCTACATAATTGGATATCGCGTTATGGTGTTCCGGAAAAGGTCACTAGTGATCGCGGTAGTCAATTTATGTCAGAGCTTTTCGTAAGATCCCTCAACATCATGGGAACCACTGTATTACATACTAGCGCGTATAACCCACGAGCGAATGGAATGGTAGAAAGGCTACATCGTGAACTGAAAGCTGCATTAAGGTGTACTAGTGGAACAAGCTGGATACACGATCTTCCTATAGTACTACTCGCCATGCGCAACAGATATAGGGCACAATTAGGTACTTCCATAGCAGAACTGGTTTATGGAGAACCATTAAGCTTGCCTGGAGATCTTCTAATAGAAACTCCAAGTAGTCTTGATTGTGCTTCTAGTTATGTAGATTGGTTTGTAGGAGCACTTAGAGACAAGATGTGTCGTTTGGCCCAGACCAAGACTAGAAAAGCTAAAACCAAATGCTATGTGTCCTCTGATCTAAGATCGGCTTTGCATGTGTATATAACTAATGAAAATAAGAAGAACTGCCTAACACCATTTTATAAAGGACCATACAAGGTCAAGAGGATGACTGACAAGAATTTCACCATAGAAATAAATGGCATTGAGGATTGTGTTACGTTGGATCGTTGCGTTCCATAGTTTATCTGGATCGACAGTATCACTGAATTAACAGATACGTCGAATGACGGTTCTATGGGCGAATCTGATGTGTGCAATCCAACCATACAGGCACATAATGAAATGCAGAACTCAGAAGACACGTTGTCTAATATAGCAAAATCTTATTCTACTGAATCACAGCATGAAAACTATTTGTCAATACCAGATGATTTTGAAGAACCAGTAATAACTGTACCAAGCGAGATGACGACTTCAGGGGCGCCATTATGCACAACTCGTTCTGGAAGAGTGCCACGTCAGCCGAAGAATTATGATTACGTCTATTATTAGCCGTCTTTTTTTGAGAAGGTGGTGTATGTGGAGGATGTTAAATCCTCCGCCTTATGTAAAATAACATTGACTGATAAATTTAAACCACCATGGCTGATTGTAACGAATTTTATTTAAAAAGAATTTTTTCTTTTTATTTTCCAGAACATTCTTTGTTTAAATACTTGACTTTGAATTGTGCGCCATTTTCAGTTTTTCGAGTGTCTCGCTCCTTGACTAGTCTAGTCTATTTTGGTCTGCTGCATTTTAACATTTTTCTCTAGTAAACGAATACATCTCATCAAATATAATACTCCATCAATTCCTTTTGTTCTAATATAATATTGAAAGGAGACGTCTTGGAACAGGTAATTTTATTCTTCTGTTGTTCACGTATATCTCTTTCCAGATTATTTGTTCGGGAATTGTCAAGATACAACGTTCGCATTCCGATTGCCTAACATTAAGTGTTGATTTAATTGGTAAACTAATTACTCATGGATAAAGATGTTAAATTGGAGGACACAAGTAGGTTAGTGCAGGACATTGCGGAATTGAACCTAAGAGATGCAAACGGTAATATAAACCTATCAGACTCTACTGTGAATTTTATGACTTCAAGCGATCTGGCATCTATGGGGCTCTCAGACTCAAATAGGTTAGGGCCCTCAACACGAATAGTTTCTTATTAAATAATAT
This sequence comes from Eudiplozoon nipponicum, assembly GCA_029291075.1. Classification (NCBI taxonomy): domain Eukaryota; kingdom Metazoa; phylum Platyhelminthes; class Monogenea; order Mazocraeidea; family Diplozoidae; genus Eudiplozoon; species Eudiplozoon nipponicum. The sequence goes on from JAQBSW010003620.1 coordinate 45,173, forward strand.
TCGTTTCAAACACCCACGTTGATTTAAACTTATCCATAAATGTCACTTTAATTTTGTTGGAGGAAATATCTTCCTCTACAGATAGACGTAATTGTTAGAATAGTTTGCTGTGGTAAGATCAAAATTTATTCGAATTATATGCGTTTTCGGAGGCTGTGCTACTGTATAAAGGTTTTCCAATCGAATCATTAGACGAATGTCTGTATGACCCCCAATAAGTAAGATTCATGTAGAGGGAACTAAGTCTGGATAATTGACGTCGTCTTCTACTTTGATGCGAAATATACAGGAAAAATATTTTACTTTTCAAAACGTTATAAAGTTAAAAATCAATTGCCGAAAGGGCTTAAAGAAATACTCACTTCTATGATGTTATTAATAGATATGTACTGAACTTGGAAAAATATTCTATTCTAATGATCATTTGAATTTTGGATTATAGCAATACTTTCTTGTAGTTAAACAAAATACCGGGATAATTGTATTCAGTAACATGTTTTTGAAACTTTTTTATCTGTATTATTATGCCGAAAAAGTATGCAGTATAACATTATAGTAGCTGTTGTTACAATTGTAGAGGTCAATTAACTTCACATATAGTAATGTATGAATTTTAATTTTTGGAAAGTTGAAGTTACTGCTCCACACTTTCAAAAAGGTGAATTCTGGTATTCATTTGTTATATGTGTCGTAAATTGCAGACAGTTGTGTTACTTGGACAGATGAATTCAGTAATTTTTTCGTTACAAGTGAAACTCAACTGAGAAAGTTATGCTGTTTTGGTGCTTTGTTAACAATTTGGAATTGAATACCACGTCCTACTTTTAGTTTATTTGAGTATTCATTTTAGACAATTTCGTACTATAGTCTTTAAAATCTATTATTAAATCCATTACAAATTTGGCTTGTCTGCTTCATTGGAATTAAGGAAATCAGTGAAGTTTTTCTGGAATAATTTTATCGTCGCTAATATTTAAATGGCCTCCAATACAGAAGAAAGTCTATGAGGTCGAGTCGGACATAATATAATCAAACAATTTGTAGTGGTTCAACAATAGTTGATTATTACACAATTTACGTTAGTTAGCAGCAGAATTGATTGCGTATATCAGGGGTATATTCAAACCATGCTTTATTAAATCGTTCAATTCTAGAAAATTAGATTCCAGTCAAATTTCGATTCATAAACCAAGAGAGATCACAAAAAAGATGAGAACCGTTTTAGTATACCGGCAACAAACATCTCAAGCATCACTTGATAAACATCTGTGCGCTTTTTATAGTGCCGTATAATTTTGATTGTTCATAGCCTTAGTTGTGCACTAGCCATAGATTGATGTTTTCACATTTAGGAACGGGATATTTGATACAATCCCGTGTTAAATATGTTGTCACAATGTATTCGACAATCATTCAACTATCCTGGTTATCTGTTTGTTACATTGTGTCTCATTAATGTAAATCGTATTTATTTTGATCGGGTCTTTCATTCAAGTTGGGTATTTACAATCATTCATACAACCGTTAGTTGGTACTCATTTTCAACTTCCATATAAGAATAGAAGAGAATAAAATATATTTATTTGGATTCAAACCACACATGTTCCATAAAATATATAATATTAATGAAAGATGTATAATATAAAAAAATTATCACGTCACATAAATATGTGATTGTTTTTTGGCTGTTTGTTATAATAAAGACTCAAGATACATTTAAATCTCTTTGCAAGGTGCTGTCCTTCTTATTGTGGATTTGACCGCATTTTTCTTGTGCGAGACAATTGATAGCACTCTTAGGTCGGTAAAATCTTGAATGTTGATCATTTTCAGGTGCTCTGATTATTGGCCTCGATTGATGGGTTCTCACTTGTCCCTTCTTTTTTAAGCCTTCCATCAGCTGATTGTCTGAAAATGACGTGGAAACAAGATTTTATATTGTTCTTTTTCCTATCTTTCGAGACCGAATTTCCAGTTTTATCTTCAAGGTTGACTCAATACGCATAGGAATAAAACACATCTGTGACAAATGTGGTATCCTCATTCAAGACAGATATATTTATACTTATTTTAATTCCAAATGTATTTTTTTATCGTCTTCCTAATATCCGATCTTCATACGTAGTCTCTAATACTCAAATGTATACAAAAATCTATCCCTATCGCATTCCGCGCGCACAACCACCTATAAACATGTGTATTTTACTAAAATGACATTTATTGAATAACTATAAGCACACCTAATAGATTAACATAAACGCCTATCAATGATGTCTATATTATTTTAATTGCTGTTTCGGACGCATAAATAGATCAACCAAATTTTGATTTCAATATTGCAGTAATCCTCACATACCCCAGTTTAACTAATCCCATCCTGTTTGCATTAGGTTATAAACAGAGAGAGAGGTTAATAAAACTGTTTAAAGAATATATAGTAATATTCTATCGTATACGGAGTCTATACTTAAGAAATGGTCTCTCAACCAAATACACATTCATACTCATATTCTGTATGAATTAATTTTTCCATTTAAACATCTGTGTCGAAACCATGTATATATCTATACAATATATTTTTAACTTTTTTAACATTGAATTTGACTGGAAATGTCGGCTGCACAATTTCTATGCAGTGACGAACATTAACTGTTTGCAGAATTCGCCACATATACATATATAGGCAATAGAATTTAATAATAATTGATTGCGCGGGTGGGGGTAACAATTCTTTAATTAAAGTTTGCGAGCTTGAAGTAAACACCAACTCCATTGTGTTTAACCAGTCGTCAAACAACATAACAAAACTACTGCCAGCCGCAACGCACTGACGCGTTTCGACCTTCCTTGATCATCATCAGAGCACAACGGAAAACTGACTATCGAGGATCAAACCGCATTGAATGTATATGGAAATCAAATTTAGATATGCGGTTCTCACATCTAGCAGTCTCGCATACATTGAACTGTACTGGAAATGTCGGCTGCACAATTTCTATGCAGTCACGAACATTAATTGTTTGCAGCTCTTCGCCACATATACATATATAGGCAATACAATTTAACAATGATTGATTGCGCGGGTGGTGGTAACAATTCTTTAAATCAAGTTTGCGAGCTTGAAGTAAGCACCAATCCCATTGTATTTAATCAGTCGTCAAACAACATATAAGGTGAGAAGAGCTCACATGGTTGCTTATGTGGATTGAGATATGCTATATATATATATATATATATATATATATATATATATATATATATATATATTATTGGTGTAGACGTGTTTATTTATATGTTTTAATAATTATATATGCATCTAAAATGTGAGTAAAAAAGTATACATATATATATATATATGTGTGTGTGTGTGTGTGTGTGCAAAGTAAATATACTATACACTCAGGGTGAATTGCAGGTAATTGAAGTTCAGAGAACCCATTTCATTGCTTATAGATACATATATATACACACATATATATAGGGCTATATATATATATATTTGTATTTATATAGTCATAAGAATAGATATATAAATATTATCAAAAGCGTTTTGTCTGATATAATTTATCCATGATGGACTCACAGTGCTGCTTGATTGTATATTTATAAAAGATTTTGGAAGAGCCCACATGGTTGCTTATATTCTTATCTATAAATGCATAATATATAGCGTGTGGAATTATATATAATAGATGTTTTTATAATATGTGAGTATATATATAGTCTTATATAAGTAAATTATTTAAAAAAAATAAATACCAAAAAATTAATACTTTATTATATAGATATATACATGGTTTCTACACAGATAATTAAATCGAAAAATTAATTTATACAGGATATGAGTATTAATGTGCATTTGGTTGAGAGACGATTTCGTTAGTGTAGACTCTGTATTCGGTCTTGTCAAAACGATAGAATAATACTATATTTTCTTTCAACAGTTTTATTAACCTCTCTCTGTCTATAACCTAATGCAAATTGAATGGGATTAGTTAAATTGGGGTATGTGAGGATTACTGCAATATTGAAATCAAAATTTGGTTGATCTATTTATGCGTCCAGAACAGCAATTAAAATAATATAGACATCATTGATAGGCGTCTATGTCAATCCTTTAGGTGTGCTTAAAGTTATTCAATAAATGTCATTTTAGTAAAATACACATGTTTATAGGCGGGTGTGCGCGCGGAGTGGGACAAAGATAGGCTTTTGTGTACATTTGAGTATTAGGGACTAGGTATGAAGATCGGATATTAGGAAGACAATTAAAAAATACATTTGGAATTAAAATAGATATAAATATATCTGTCTTGAATGAGGATACCACATTTGCCACAAGTTGTGTTTTATTCCTGTGCGTATTATTTCAACCCTGAAGATGAGACTGGAAATTCGGTCTCGAAAATTAGGAAAAAGAACAATGGAAAATCTTGTTCCAACGTCATTTTCAGACTATAGGCTGATGGAAGGCTTAAAAAAGAAGGGACAAGGGAGAACTCATCAATCGAGTCCAATAATCAGAGCACCTGAAAATGTTCAACATTCAAGATTTTACCGACCTAAAAGTGCTATCAATTGTCCCACACAAGAAAAATGCGGTCAAATCCACTCAAGGTATATGTATCTATTTATTAATTATTTAATAAATTATATACCGGTAGCAGCAAGAACCGTCCCAAAACTTGACAAACAGTGCCAAATTTGTCACGCATTCTTAAACGCCCAGGATGTAATCAGTAAAGGAACTCCAGCTTCGCTGTTAATTGAAGATTTCTACAAACCTATCTTTATAAGAATTTCTTGAGTGACACCGTTTTTATTGAAGAAGGTTTTTAGTTAATGTAAGAGGTTCTGCGGGCTAGTTGTCTATTTGGTGAGGTTATGCCCTCCTACCTAATGCCTGGTAGCTCTCATTGCGATCCGCGTTCATGATTAATCCATGGCCCTTTGCCGAAGGGTGACGTGAGAAAGTCACTGTTTCATTGAACATAATGTTGCAAAGTAAAGATAAAAATCGTATAATAATCTAGTCACAGTAATCTACTGTATGCTAGGATTTGAGTGTTAAATCACATAAAGCCACTGAACTGTATGGTTTCGGATAAATGATTGAGAAATACACAAAATATAAATCCATAAAGTCTTAATTGAACTGTAAGTGGTTATGTAAGAAAGGTTAGATCACACAAAATATGTAAATCCCGGCTCTGAGCGTTAAATCGCTTAAATCCACTGCATGTTACCGGCATATTGCACGCGGGTTTCTATTATTATTAAACAAAACCCTATTAATTACAATTAAATTTGCAGTTCAAGAAATCTCAATTAAAACTGCTTCAAACCAACGGAGATTGTTACGAGAAATATTGTGCAAAACCAGAATTAGCCTAGGTGGCCTTAAAAAGAACTATATTTGTCAAAATGCAGGTCATTGGGTTGTAACGCAGACCAGCGTGTTACACTATAGTTTGCTTTAAACCACGGTGCAGCTGAGGATGCGGAGACTTACTTTTAGGGTCTCTTATTGACACCTAAAATTTTAAACCCTTAGCTTTATTATTCCGTCTATAGATTGTGTGAGGTGATGTACATGATTGATAAACGATGATACCGTTCTTGTGTAGGACCATGCTGATGCTGCTGTCCAGCAGACAGTCGATTGAAAAAAGTTGCTTCCATATAACCTGAATTATCCAAGTAAGGTAAAAGATTCCATGTGAATTTCTGCCGCTACCCTTCAGAGACCCACTATAATGGATGCAAAGATTTACCAGATGAAATATCCAATTATATGTCTATGGATAAATTTATTACAAGAGGGTCCTTTGTTCAGATGTGATGGTCGACAGAGTTGCATTTTGTGTAGAATGGACTATCTTGTCTATATCGGCAGATGCGTTAAGAAGAGTGACGTGCCTGTATATATCCAGCAGAAGAAACTGGATAATCGCAAGCATTTTAAATCCTGATTATGGGATTAAAAATTAAACTTATGTGACTTTTGGCTGAACAATTTACTTATTTTTGAGGCTGGTTAGGTTACTTTCTATTTAATTCACAATTTGAATGGAATTTTACGGTGCAAATTTCCGGATACCTCTATCTGTTGACGGCTCTACTCGTCAAATATTGAAAAATAATAAATCGTTTTAAAATTTCAATTTATCAATTTCAATTAAGCTAAAAAAGTCTTATCTCAAGATGGCTACCAATTTTTTTTAAAATAAGCATTTGTCAGGTATAACTCCTAATAACTCAATTAAATATAATTATATACACGTGCTCAATCATTTAAGAGAGATACCAGTGACGGGATTTCAATTTGCACTGCACACTTTGGATTAATTATTGTATTCTTACCATGTAAATTTACGTAATTAGGAATGACTTTACTGATAAGAGAGTGAGCATAGTAACATTTCTTCAACATTAGTAAAATCATACCAGGTTAAATTAATAAGGAGTTTTTAAAATAATAAGCTTAATAAAGATATTAATATATAATAAATAGAGGTCAGAAAATAAAATTTAGAAAATTACCTGTCGAAGTAACATAAACTTTCAATAATAAGTAAATATATCGTGAAATCACACATATAGTAATATCACATTCCTAATATTTTGTTTGTGCTAGTTTCAGATTTTGATTTGTGCAGATTTAATACAACGATACACATTATGTGGGACTCTATTGAAATTTAGTTGAGTGATGAATTCATGAATTAAAACGTAACATAATACTCGCTGCGGTGGATTTGTGGCACAACTTTTAATAGTGGTAAACATTGACATTTGAACGAAATGTAATCGGAAAATAGTTTCAGCAAAAGATTATAAATAGTATTGTAGGAGACTTTTGCGAGATTCATCATTCCCTACATTAGTTTGGTAGTGGCTGTTGAGATCCGTGCTTGTGATCAGTCTCCGACCTTTTTCCGTTTGGTGATGTGAGAAGGCTAAGTCGCATCATGATACGTATATTGTACACAATGTTGCAATGTAAAATCAAAATTCACATTTGATCAAAACGGACCGTACTCTAGACGGCAATAAAATTAAATTTTAACACAAATGAATGTCTTAAACACCCGTCAAAGTTAAACTAAATTATCCGTACTCTAGACGGCAAAAGTTAAAACAGTATTCACCAAGATGAATGTTTCATGTACAAGTCACAGTTAAGCAAAATTGTCCATGCACTAGAGGGTGGTAAAGTTAACGCTATTTATAAACTTGCGTATCTGACACACAAGCAATTACTCTTTCACAAATTTTTGAATTAAAATGAATATATGCAATTGATTGAAAATTCATGATGATAGGAACATAGTCACTGTTAAAAGTTGTCACTGAAAATAAATGTATGGAATCCATGTAAAGACTTCAATGACAAAAATTCACAAATAATTAGTTCACTGTTTGCTATGTTTTTAGCTTATGTCATTATAATATTCCATTATTCTCTGAAATTCGGATAGGCATAGTTAGATGTGAACAGTAAATCCCTCGCGTAAACTGCGAATAATCCAACTGAGCGAAATGAATACACTGTGACACAATAACCCACCACGTGTTTCATGCGTATCGCGCGCGGTTCTGTATATTTAATAAACAACCCTATTAATTACAAATAAAATTGCAGTTCAAGAAATCTCAATTAAAACTGCTTGAAAATAACAGAGATTGTTTCTAAAATCACAGTTAAGAGAAATATTGTGTAAGAACAGAGTTAGATTATTTGACCTTAAAGAGCACTGTATTTGTCAAAATCGAACATCGTTGGGTTGTAACGCGGAGCCGCGTGTTACAGTATAATAGTAATGATAATAATAATAATAATAATAATAATAATAATAATAATAATAATAATAATAATAATAATAATAAGAAGAAGAAGAAGAAGAAGAAGAAGAAATATAAGAAATTTATTTAACAGCAAGGGCGATCTGGCACAACAAACGAAATGACAAGATAAAATTGTAAAATATGGATATGTAAAGTTGAATGAAATGGTGACTAGTAACATATATAGCGATAAGAATGATGGGAATTGTGAAAGAGAAGTGCTTTCATCAACTTCTTGTTAGTTCATTTTGAGAAGAAAAAGATTTCAATTGACTGAGAAAGAATCGAATAGAGTAAGTCTTGTACGGATTCAGAATATCAATACCGTGTTCAATATTTGCTGCCTTCGGTTGAATGATTTAAGACATTGCAAGTATGTATTAGGTGTTGCGAACCTAGTAACAAATTTGTTCAGTTGTGACCAGAAGGATAAACCAAAGACAACATGAACGGAAAGTATAATCTCAAGCACATTCGTTTCGTGCTTACAGGCGACTCAACAGTAGGAGCTGGTATTACGCCCTTTAACCACTATATATTTGGGTGAGGAATGTAGGATAATAGGACGATACATTATTATTATTATTATACATTCCTCGAACGAATATATAGGGGTTAAAGGGCGCAATACCGGCTCCTACTGATGAGTCGCCAGTAAGGACGAAACGAATGTACATGAGATTATACTTTCCGTTAATGCTGTCATTGGTTTATCCTTCTGATCACAACTGAACTAATTTGTTACTAGGCTCGCAAAATCTAATACATAATTGAATATATATTTTTTCTCCGCAACAAACAATATTTAACTATTATTTAAGACTTTGTTAGATGACGCGAAAGAGCCTGCATCAGACATCGACCATAGGATTTCTTTGTCGTAATTTTCGAATTTCTTGAAGGTAGGATTGAATAGGATAGATTAAAGCTTTCAAGAGTGTGTGCAGGTTTCACTATAATAAATAAAGACTGTTGAAAGGTGCAGAAGAACCAACTTCAGATATTGACCATCAGATTTCTTCGTCAATTTTTTTTTCGGGTTTCTGATAATAAGCTGAAATAAATGTGGAGAATTCGTAGAGCAAATTATGAGTAATTAATAACTGTAAGCATTAAACAAAAATAGTAAATAATTAGTTTTGAGTTCCAATTGTAACATTTTCAGTCTTAGGCGACTTGTCTAATTTGGAGGCCAAGCAAAAAGAAATTTAAGGCTTCAAAACTTGTTGAAAGCCTAGAGATAAAAAATTTAATCGGGTGAAAAAGGAAGCAATTGTGCTTCTTATCAGAGGTTTTGCATAAGAATTTGTTAATGAAATAAAAGTCAACCGTCTTTTTAAACTCGTTCTGTGGCAGTTTATTTTCCTTAGGCAGTTCGATAAATATACATGTGGCTTCTGAAAAAAAATCAATTTAGTTAAATATATTGTAAGCATAGTTGGATTGATTTGAATAGTTGATATTGCGCCTGGCGTAGAGGTGTCTTGAGTGAGCAAAATTTTATAGCTAAAGGCAAGTTGAGATCTTATAAATGAAAGAGAGAACACTTAAATGTCGGATAAATCATTAAAAAAAGATTTGCCAGAAACAGGCTCTCTCGATAGTTCTGACTGAGAGGGAAGACACGCATTAAATATCTAGAAGCGATCTATTTGAGGGCGTAAAATGAGACTAAATTGAGGTGCCAATAAAATTCGCTAGCATCGGAGATGATTGGTAGGACGTAGGCTTTAAATAATGTGAGTTGGTTAGTGGAGTTATGTGCCTTGAAGAATATCAAACGGGCCAACTTGAAAAGTTTGGAACTAATTTGGTTAAGATTTGTGGAGAGAAATAGATACCAATATGCTTGACCGAGTCACTTATTTCAATATCAAACAAACACTTTGCGGTCTGAAGAGAATGGAACGAGTCGAAGGAAAGTGTCATCAAACGAGTTTTATCGGGATTGAGTTTAAGATAGATTGTGCTGAGCTGAGATTGCAAAGAAGATAGAGGCTGAGGGACTAGATTTGAGTAAGGGTTGGGCGATATTAGTTTACTGAATACTATTACCATGTCATCTGCACATTTGAACAACTTGACCAAATTATCCTCAACCTGCACCTGTGCGAGTGTTATGTTAAATATTATAGGACCATGTACTGAAACCTGGGAGACTCCAGATTGGATAAGAGCTGACCTCGCGTGAATATTTCAAACTTTTACAGGTGCATAACGGTTTGAATGTAGTAACTGATACGTTTATGGACGATGCCGCAAATATCACTGCTAAATAAGATGGATTCAATTGCCAAGAAGGATATTGAATCGAAAGAGTTATGGATATATCGGGTAAGAAAGTGCATAAATTGATTCAGTAAGTTGTCCGCAAAGAGACGAATCAGAAGATGATTTTATGATGTTCAATTTAACAAATAGCCTGTGGAAGGTTAAAGTCTCCCACAACGATTTATTGATGGGAAGGTTGAGGAAAAGAGTGGACATAAGTTGAGTTCCCCGAGTGTCGTCAGTTAATGAGAGATTCTGAGGCCTATAGGCAACGCAAAACAGATAAGCGTAGATTTGAAAAGAAAATAATTCTAGTCCCAATGAGTTAGTTGTCAAAAATTTAGGCATGAGAGAGGATCGGACATAGGCAGCCAGACTACCCTCTCAGCCAACAGCTCAGTCGCTTCATAAAACGAGTAAACGTTGATGAGGAAAAATCATCGCAAAGTATGCTAGGATAGAGCCACTTTTCAACATGAAAGCACATTTCGAACTCGTTTGATGGTAGAAATGTTCGCAGTTGGTTGATCTTGTGTGTGAGCGACTTGCAATTGATAAGGATTGCCAAGAAGTATCTAGTGGATGGAAGATTATACCGAGAAAGAAAAGCGTGCAAGAGTATTGCGATGATGGCCGGAGCGTGACCAAGGGCGGATAATGATGATTGAGCGCTTGCTTCTGAGAACGAAGCGGTCATCATCAATCTGGACTTTCTTAGTCGCACTCTTGTCAGGCGGGTGTGAGAGTTGAGTGTTTTGAAAACAGGACGAAGGTGGGTAATACAGGGCTCAAGGGCTGCACTGATACAGCGTTGCGGGGGTGGGAATGGATCCAATTCGTGACGAGACCCAACCAGAATCTGTCTCCACTGTCCTGGGTGGCACTGGTAAGGTTGGAAGAGAATGACATTGCAGGGGATAAATCGGAAGCCCGCAGAGCCATGAAGTTCTTATGTTTTGACAGTTTCTGAACTATTCACTGGTAATGATTTTGGCTGGACGTAAGAGTTTCGAACTGGCGCTGGAAACTGAAAGAATGGGCTTTTTAGTGGGAGTTGTTTGGTTGCTACGTTGACGCGGTATGTCTTGGATTTATTTGGAGGATTTTTAGGACTCACTGTGTGTGCTAGTGGTTACAGAGAGCTCTTCAAATAGGAAAGTGCTCAGTATGATAATACCGTAAGATATAGCGTCACCAAGGATGTCTCCGATTAACGATTGGTATTTATTAAGTTTACTCCATCCAGTGTAAGCGGCTCTAGTTTCTGTAGAAATTACGGTGACTGGCAGGGAGCTTTGTGCTTTGGCAGCTGTCCGTTTTAACAATGAGTAATCACGCTTCAATTTGACTTTGCCTGCTGTTATTAAGGGCGATCTAGATTTTAGTAAATAACACTTATCTTTGGACATTATTTTGTGAGAGTAAAGCACAAAATTACGACGTTTGCCAGTATAGATATCTTTCAGGTGATGAAGATTATCTCCACATTGTTTGAACAAATCTGAGGCCAGATCATATTTTGCGAGTGAAGAATGGGGAGAGGACCAGAGAAATAGGTTGCTTTTGCGTCTTCGTTAAATAAATCATTGACCTGATACAACAGTGGTTTTTGCAAAGTATAAATTGAGTAGTTTCAAGACAAAGCTCTCAGCAAACTCGAGACATCTGCCATTTGTTGCTGAAAATTTTGGATAATAATTTCTGAATTATGAAAGTGGTGGTAGAAGCTGACGGAAAAATCTGGCTCATGATAGAAGAATGTAGTAAAGATTAAGGTATATTTGAAAGTAAGGCAAGAGAAAATATAGAAAATTTTCGATGAAATTTAAAGTAAATCTTCAAAATATATATGTAAATTCCAAGTGTAAGAACTTTCATAAAAATGAAATCAGAGGAAAAATCTCGAATATCTAAAAATAAAAATAAAAACCTGATCGCAGTTCAAAACATTAGAACGCCACGTGGATTGATAAATATATTCTGGAAGGCTTTCAAAACAATTTAACTAAAATATTAACTAAATGAATATAACTTTGTGAGTTTAAACAAAAATCAAAAAATGAACAATTTTACTTTGGGCAACCATCTCTTTATTTAGGAAATGATGTCTATCTGAAGCATATCCACCTTAATTTCTTATTGGGCTGTAACCAAAAAATCCCTAAGCCCTTAAGTCGCCATATATAAAACAGTAGCTTCTCGCGAAATATATTTAACCCGCATTGAGGCAAATGTTGTTAATTTATAAATATAAGCCTTTAAACGACACTCGATGAGAATATTAATTTAAATTAAACCGTATCCGGATATAACTTTTATAACCTAGTAAAATACTGATCGTTTCATTTTGTGCCATAATCCTGTGCAGCCACAATATCTATGTCCATCGTAATACCTTGTGTACTTGATTCTGATTCAGTCATTCATTATAGCTGAGTCATTAAGAAAAGCTATGAAAGAAGATAATTGATTCATCAAAGTATTCATTTATGCAGCTAACAGCCAAAACAATTCTTTGCGAGAAACTCAAAACACATATTACAACTTGCTGTGTCTGTTTTTTTATGGACAATAAAATAGGACTTCGTTCACATTAAACATTCTCCTTTCATTAAACAAATGCAAATAATAGAATTTACTTTATTAATTTTTAATTTTCTTTAGTTATTGTGACATACAGTATTTTAATCCATTTGCTGCTTCACATTCAGACTCGATCTAGGTAATTTACTGCTAGACAATTGCGCCCTAAGTGTAGCCAGCTTAGCTTAATTAGGCTTAAGGTAGATACTGAAATACATATAGTCACTGTTATTTGTATTTAATCGCTCAATGACGTTAAGAACCCTCATGAATTAATTTATAAACATTTAAAAATTCATACTTGCTTAATATGATAACGAATGTATATTTATGTATTTAACAACGTTCCTTTGTATTGCTTCCAGCATATTTGACTGGCTTTTTTAATTGGATTCCAAGTGGCGGCAGTGAATTTCTGGATGAGCTTAATCCAAATAATATTAATTTACAGGTATACTTCTTTTGATAATAGGTTTCTCTTTATTAACACACTCCTTTTCTTAGCGTATCCATTTATTCATTCAATATATCTGTCTACATTGAATTTTTGGACCTAGGGCCTTGACATCTTGTTGAATTTTAATATCAAAAGCTTCATTACTTATAACACCATAAAGATAAATATTGTTAAATTCTATCATAATACCAAGTCTTAACCCTTTGGTTTGAAAAAATTAAACTTTAAACCCAGCGTAAACAAATATATTTTCCGGTAATTAGTATCTAATGCATATTATTCTTAAAAAAAACAACGACTATTGTGTTAATTGAGAAGACAATTTTCAAGTCATAAGCAATTTTGAAGATATGGCTTTTGAGGACTACGGTCTGCAACCATGCAAATATGATTTCAAATAGTATCCGATTCAAATTAGAACACTGTTGAACTCCGACTGCAACTCTTAAAAGTCTATATTTTATGTTATTTACTTGAATAACTATAACTCTATAATATGTACAATTAAAAATAACCGGGTTAACCACTACAAACTATTTGCCTTTCTAAAATTGTAAAAAAGTTTATAGACGAACGATTTCGAAATACTAATTAAGAAAATTTGTTCATTCATATTTCCCCACCCAGAGCAGTGATATAATTATACGTGTGCAGGATACTTGTAATGGACGAGCGACCATTTGTAAATACACGTTGGCTACTATTAAAGCCTAGTGATCAATATGAGTCCAAATTTTCTAGTATTACTCATTCTATTATCTTCAAGAATTAAAGGATCATTGAAATTAATCTATGATATTTGTCACCATTTGGCCTGCAAACCATTGACATCGGTCGAGCCATGATTATTAAAACACTAGTTGGTATCATTCAATCACTCAAGATCTTGTTATTAAATAACAGAGAGCATGCACAAATGGTGTGGGAAGGTGGAGTATATTATCAATTGATATTCTTAAATTACACTTCTCTTTAAGATTTAATCGTCATCGTTGTTTAACTGGCTTTTTACAGTCGATAACAAAATTCTGATCGCAGTTATATAAGTGATTATGTAACTCGGCCATAATGCTTATTTTCTGGGCATTCCTTATTCAATTAACAAAAAGCTCTATCAAATAACATAAATTCACTATCAATTTTATAGGACGACAATACCAATTTGTCTTTTTTTTATATTTGCAACAGTAATTAAGAATTTTGTAGTCAAGCTTTGGATAACTTTTAAGCTTCATCATTATGATTCTTTGGGAAATTCGACGGATTTAAATTGGTAATGATTTTGTCCATCCGACCCAACAATTGAAAAAATCAAGATATAAATCAAAATACAGACAATGTATTTCTGATAGGAAACATGAATAGCTATCTTTTATTGATAATCATAAGGGTGTAACTCGTACTAGCTGAAAAAAGTTCGTTCAGCAAATTTACAGCAGCGAATTGCATAAAAAATAAAGTTTTCAATGATTAGAATAAAATCGACTAGAACGGTAACAAAAAATATTCGGGATATCAATTCTGGCTACAGGAATTGAGAAGATTAGTTGCAAGTATCTAGCAGGCCTTATTTCTGCAACGCTCATAGGTAAGCAAAGCATTATTGACCTTGGTAAATAAAGAAGATGGAGCTCAAGATATCGACCGGCAATATCAAAGTACCATATTCTGTTGAAGTTCCGCAGCAGAATTTTTATCTACAGAATTAAAAGACTTTAATTGCAATTATCTAGAGTTTGTTCAAGATATTGAAAGTATGGTAGAGTCGAATTTTAATGTTAATATTATGCGCGACGTAGAAATGACTAGGATGAAAACAATTTTACAAAAAAGGCGAGTTCAAGCGCATGGTAACGCTCTCGTACAAAGAGATACAGTCGCTCCTAGAGTGTACGGTTTAGTAAAGATACATAAACCAGGCAACCCTTTGAGAGTTATTGTTAATGTCCAACACTCTCCAACATATAAAATGTCTAAGTTTCTATGTCATAGAATAAAGAAATATTCGTATTTCTTAGACCATACTTTGATGAATTCATATCATTTGGTTGAGATTGTAGATAAATGTGAGCTTAATGAAAACGATAGATTGGCGAGTTTAGATGTGGTGTCAATGTACACCAATATACCAATACCAAAATCATTAGATTACTTTCAGCATTTCCTGGTTGATCATCCAGTAATATTAGAAGGAAGCAAAATGAAGATGAGACATGTCATGGAGATGAGGGACGTATGTATGTCCTCCACTTATTTTAAATTTATGAATGAATTTTATAAGCAGATTAGGAGTGTTCCAATGGGCCAACCACTATCAGGTCCAATAGCTAATATCTTCATGAATTACATGGAGAAGACCCTCTTAGATATAACGCCCTTAAATCCGAAATTGTATATAAGATATTTGGATGATATATTAGTTATTTGTAATCATGGGGAGGATCAACTGATAAATTTCTTAAATACAGCAAATCAGGTGAGCGAGATGAAGTTTAAAATTGAAAATGAATCATGTGGTGAATTACCATTTCTGGAGGTCAAGTTAATTAGAAATGGTAAAAAACTAGAACGGGATGTTTATAGAAAGGATACTTACTCACGTATCCTTCTTAATTTCAATTCAAATCACCCATATAGAATGAAAATTGGTATCTTAAAATCGATGATAATAATAAGCTTAAGATTAACAGATAAAAAGCATAGGGAGATTGAATTAGGTAGATTGCGAGAAATATTCAAAGCTAATGAGTATCCTCTAAAGTTAATTGAAGCCACTATACTGAGCATTATAAGTACATCTAATCATGACTGGAAGTACGTGAAATCAAATAAAATAAAAGATGATCGGAGGGTGATGTTAATATCTGATTCTAAACTAAGTAGGAAAATCAAAATGATAGCATCCAAATACAATATACGTACTATTTTAAAACAGACCATTACCCTAGGTATTAAACTGCCCAACCAAAAATAGGAAATAGAACAATTAGACACATCAGGAGTATATGAAATTCCATGTAACGACTGTAACTTGATGTATGTAGGTGAAACCATGCGTCCAATTAGGGTAAGAAGAGGGGAACATAAAACCGCATGCAAGTATGGCCATGTTAATAGATCGGATCTTGCACGCCATACAGTAGAGACAGGACACTCAATTAATTGGGATGGGTGCAGACGTATATCAATGTGTGGCCGTAGCAGATCGACTAGATTGATTAGAGAATCCATAGAAATTAAATCGAGAAATGATATCATGAATGAAACAGCCGTAGAAAAATCACTAGGTCCTATTTGGAATATAGCATTAAATAATGGTAGGAAACGAAGATTGCACGAATCTGAATCAGAAACTTGCTCAAGTAAAAGAATAAGAACACTGACTTATAGAGGTGGTGGGTGAGTAATTCAATATCTTCTAATTTATTATCTGATTGTCTTATAATTTCATCCTTCAGTACTTGTTATCTTATTTCTTCTATTACCTTACGTTCTGTTGTTAGTGTAGCGCCTTTAACATACATTTATCTATACATGATGGCAAGGTTTATTTTTATTTTATAAGCCCAATTTTCTTTGCACTATTACTAGTATCTTTCTTTATCAGGCAATTTTCAATTTCTTTTACGAACCGATTTAATTTAACTTTACTACCCTATTGAAACACTTTATCCGTTTCTAATTTAATTTTGCTACCTATTATTTATTTACTCTATTCATAGTATCTTGCCCCCTTCTCACCGAAATGCCACTCGTAATTACTTCATTTAGAAAAGTAAGTGTAAAATAGGTCTGACGTGTGCAGCTAGGAAATGACAGTTATCATTTTAGTTTTACTTGTATGACCGTTACACGTGCCTGTAATTACATGTAACAGATTATCTCTCAGTTTTAAGTAAACGCTCACGCACATAAACACAAACACGTTTATCCAGTGAATAACCAGATGTTACCAAATCGCTGTAATTTCACTGGGATGAGTGTACACGTGCATTAACTGATTACTCCTCAATCCAAAACAAACGAGAACACATACACACAGGCATGACGTACGCTTATCTAGTGAGTTGCCAGTAATTGTCATTAAATCACTGTAATCTCATTTCGAAGAGTGTATACATGCAGACATATACACAAACCAATTTAACATACACTTTGCTAGCAAAAAAATCGTTATGCTTAAGAGATCTAAAAACAAGTATAAATGAGGCAGTTTAAACTAATATTTCCACTTGACATATTGATTGTCAACTTAGTGGGTGATGTGTTTGCCATTGAAAAAGACCTCCGTTACCGTTATATGGGAAAATCATGATGAGAGTGGATTCAGACATTTCGGTTCGCAATCCGAAAATCAGATAAATAATCTATTCCCTTTCGCGCAACACGTTTCTTTTAGAGTTCAAACATTGTGAATTATGGAGTTATCTCGTAAGTGTCGAATGAAATATATAAGTAAAAGATTTGCAAGAAGAAACGCTCTCGATAGTTATGACAATGATGAAAAATGTATTCAGAAACTGACAATAAATCTGCTTAATATCAAAAAGTGAAGTCCAGGTGAAAAGGCAATAAAATTCACCAGCACAGAATATGAGTTGTAAGACGTGAGCTATGTATAACGTAAGTCTAAGGGTATTTTGTAGCAAACCAAATGGGCCCATTCTAAATGTTTTGATCTGATTTAATTCCGATTCAGATATTAGTCCAATAATAAAGTAAAATAGATACCTAGGTGCTTGGCACAATCAATCATCTCAATATCTAGGAAACTTTTGTGATCAGAAATTGAGAAATAAAGTTAGAATCACATTTATTAAGCTAATTTTGTCTGCATTGATTTTAAGACTAATTACGCTAATGCAAGATCTGAGAAAATATGTTGGCTTGGCGATTGCAGTAATGCGCGAAGCCCGTTTTGCATGCGTATGTGATAGATGGAAATAGAAGAGGCCAAGTAAGAAGATATAGTTTCGTGGACTTGGAAAAAGAAAAAAAGGTAAGTTGACTGAAATGATTAATTCTCCTTAGACAATGACAATGCTGTCGGTTAAAGACTTCCCAATCAGTGAATTGCCTGTATGTTTGTATGATCTCACTCAAAGCAGAAGAGAAGAGGGGAAATGAAAGATAATTAGCAGTGGTTAAGATTAAGGAAAATCTGTCTCTTTGGATATTGGTCACTTTTTTATTGGAGAGGTCACAATCTAGTTGATTTTCACCTCGGACAGAAAAATTCACAAATTGTTTTTGCTATAAAAAGCTGTAGCGATTGATGGTTCTATTATGCTAAGAGTGGTGAGGGGACACCACTTGTACCAAATTCCCAAGAAACTCCATGAAATGGAGCCGGCTTATCCTCTAAAAGGAGTCAGCCGCAGTAAAGTAAAGTAAAGTATGCTAAGATGTGCCAGTTAGCGGGAGGGAGATTAAGGTCTCCAAAATGATGCAATGATCAGACAGTTGCATAAATAGTGTAGAAAAATATTTTGGCATCTTGAGTATCATCAATGAGTGATAGATTCGGAGGCCGATGGACAACGCAGACAGATAGACTTTGATCGAGAATCTATCGCTAAAAATAAGGAATTCCAGCCCCAGTTAGTTGGAATTAGTCAGGCGCATAGTCATGAGTGTGGACTAGACGCATGCAGATAAACCACTCTCCTTGCTATCAACTCCGTGGTTTTGAATTTGGAATAGACGCTTATGAGGAAAATATCATCACAATATACGGTAGAATACAGACTAATTTTTGAAATTTTGTTGCGGTGTGTACAAGTTTATTGGTTCAATGCCGCGTTTTGCGTACGCGGGTAATAGTTGTACACGGGCAGTTACACAAAGATCTGATTCATCACACTTTCTGATTTTGTTTTGTCTTTGATCGGGTTGAATTCTTCTTTTTTCAACTGAAAATGCGGTTCTATCACATCTTTGTTTACTGGCGACGTTTCGGTGCCTACTTTCCAGCACCATCCTCAGGCAACACAACACAGTACAAACTTCACGATAACAGATTTAAGCATTTGCTTACAAATTGATATACGTCTGTAACCGTAACAGATCGACTAGACTGATTAGAGAATCCATCGAAATTAAATCGAGAAATGACATAATGAATGAAACAGCCGTAGAAAAATCACTAGGTCCTATTTGGAATACAGCACTAAATAATGGTAGAAAACGAAGATTGCACGAATCAGAATCAGAATCAGAAACTCGCTCAAGTAAAAGAATAAGAACACTGGACTGATATTAACTTACAGAGGTGGAGAGTGAGTAATTCAATATCGCCTAATTTAATTTTGATTATCTTATTATTTCATCCTTGATTACTTGTTATCTTATTTTATCTATTATCTTATGTTCTGTTGTTAGTGTAGCGCCTTTAACATACATTTATCTATACATGATGGCAAGGTTTATTTTTATTTTATTTATTTTCTTTGCACTATTACTAGTATCTTCTTTATCAGGCAATTTTAATTTCTTTTACGGACCGTTTAATTTAACTTTCTACCCTATTGAAACACTTTATCCGTTTCTAATTTAATTTTGCTACCTATTATTTATTTACTCTATTCATAGTATCTTGCCCCCTTCTCACCGAAATGCCACTCGTAATTACTTCATTTAGAAAAGTAAGTGTAAAATAGGTCTGACGTGTGCAGTTAGGAAATGACAGTTATCATTTTAGTTTTACTTGTATGACCGTTACACGTGCCTGTAATTACATGTAACAGATTATCTCTCAGTTTTAAGTAAACGCTCACGCACATACACACAAACACGCTTATCCAGTGAATAACCAGATGTTGCCAAATCGCTGTAATTTCACTGGGATGAGTGTACACGTGCATTAACTGATTACTCCTCAATTCAAAACAAACGAGAACACATACACACAGGCATGACGTACGCTTATCTAGTGAGTTGTCAGTAATTGTCATTAAATCACTGTAATCTCATTGCGAAGAGTGTATACATGTAGACATATACACAAACCAATTTAACATACACTTTCTTAGCATTTTTTAAATAAACGTTATGTTTAAGATATCTAACAACAAGTATAAATGAGGCAGTTTAAACTAATATTTCCACTTGACATACTGATTGTCAACTTAGTGGGTGATGTGTTTGGCATTGAAAAAGATTTCCGTACCCGGAAATCGAAATATTTGCAAAAATCATCATGATAAGAGCCAATTGTTGGGCCTGTTGACATTTTGTTACACGAATTTATTATATTATTATTAATAATAATAATAATGAATAAAATAAATAAATAGATTATATTAACAGATAAGGAGTATGCGAGCCATATATATATATATATGTCGGGGGTAGTTTTTGCCATGCCAGCTTTCTGTCTTAAAATTCCTCAGCAGAAAGTACTACTTATCAATGATTGCTATTATTACTACCCGAGCATTCAATCAGTCTGTTCCTTTTCAGATGGTTAATATTAGAAGGCCGAAGAAAGGTTTCATGTATATATTCCACACAATGTAGCACATAAATATAATTCACTGTTAATCCGGATTGAAGGAGTTGGATGGCAATAATACAGATTTTTTAATGTAAAATTATATCTTAAACACTAATCTCAGTTAGTCCAAATTGAATATATGTTTGTCAGCTGTAAAAATAGATTTTTATGCAAAAATATGATTTAAATGCCGTTCACAATTAAGCTAAATTGTCCGTCTTCTAGACGGCAAAAATTAAAAGTGATTTAAGTTTATCATAGAAAATTGTTTTATGCTCAATCAGTTATTCGCGTACAAAGGTCTGAATTGCTCAACATTTATGCCATCGATTTAAAACAAATGATACATGGAAAAAGTCATCGTTAAAGGTTATCACTATAAAAAGAATGTAAATCGTTTAAGGACTTCAATGACACAACTCACAAGTGTTAAGATCACCGTTTGTAACGATTCTATCTCAGTACATGATATTAATATATTGTTCTCTGAAGTTCGGATAGTCCAAATCTGTCAAACTAATCGGAATAAGTTCACTATGACACAATAGTCCACCGCGTGTTTTCTTCGTTCCCAGCGCGGTTCTGTTCTTTTTATAAAAACACTATTAATTACACATAAAATTTCAGTTTAAGAAATATCAGTTAAAACTGCTTGAGACTAGAAAGGATTGTTCCTAAAATCATAGCTATGGGAAATATTGTTTAAGGACAGAGTTAGAATATTTGACCTTAAAGAGCACAGCGTTTGTAAAAATTGATCTTCGTTGGGTTGTAACATGGAGCCGCGTGTTACATACACCCCCCCGACAATGAAAATTAGTACACCATGAAGGGGGCTAACCTTCCAGGAAGTGTTATTGCTCTGCCGTACTGTGTAATGACTGATTTTGGCTCTGACAACACTGATTCTGGTTCTTCTATATCTCGCGGCGGCGTGACGGCTTCAGTTGGCTCGGTTGTTGATGGGACGTCGGGCGTCAATCCGATGTTAGCAAGACTGTCTGGAGGTGGCGTTCTCGTTTCTTCACCGCCTGATAGGTCTACATCGCGAAACAGCGGGTCATCTGGATCAACGTCGGCTGGGGATAGTCTGTGCTTGGAGACCGCTTCAGCTTTGCCATTAATCTCCAGAATGATGTAATTCTGACGTCGATCTAACACACGATAAGGACCGCGCTTCGGTTTGGCTAAAATCCTGTTATCCATATCGTTGTTGATGAAGAACCATTTGCAGCTATCAAAATCTTTGCGTTTATAGATTGGGCCATGTTGCTGACGTGTAGGACAGATCGGCCGATTCTGAGCGTTATACTGTAGAAAACTGCGAAGTGGAAACAGAAATGTCGGATCGTTCATCGTTAATGCAGTTTCAGAGCGTGATCGGACTAGTTCGTCAGGAAGCCGTAGACATTCGCCAAATACCATTTCAGCGGAGCTACATTTGATCGGCTCACGAGGTCTTGTACGCATTGATAGGAGTACTTTCGGTAGAGCCGCAAGCCAATTTTCTTCTGGGCTAGCCTTGAGCGCCGCTTTCAGTTCTCGGTGTGGTCTTTCAACGAAACCATTTGCTCTCGGGTTGCGAGCCGCGATCACGGAGTGTTTGACACCGTAGTATTGCAGTAGGGCTGTGAACTCCTCTCCGAGAAATTGTGCGCCACGATCGGTTGTCACTTCAGCTGGAGCACCGAACCGAGCAAACCAATTGAGCTCTAGAGCATAACTGACAGTTTCTTGCTTCATGTCTGGAAGTGGTATGGCCTCATACCATCGAGTGGTGCGGTCCCATATTGACAGTAGATATCGCATGTTGTTCACGGCAGGTAAGGTTACCAGATCAACGTGTATGTGTGTAAATCAGACTTTGTGCACTTGAATGACTTGTGGCGCCGTTTTAGTGTGTCTCGTCACTTTGCATTTCTGACATTCTAGACATTGTTTTGACCACATCTTGATATCTCGTCGCATGCCAGGCCAAAAATACGTTCTGGATAGAATTTCTACTGATGCTTCGCCAGATGGGTGGCTCAATGAATGGTAGACTTCGAAGATCTTGTGACGGAGTTTTTCAGGTATAAACGGCCGAGGGCCCACGTCAGTTATTTCGCACTGCAGTAGGGTTCCGTCGTAATCAAGTGATTTCAGTCGATTGACATCAAATGTCCGAAGTGATATATCATCTTGCTGAGCTGATTGCAATTCCTGAATGCTTATAGGTGAAGGATACAGTATTGAGGCACAAAGATCTGCAGGACGGCTTAGGGAGTCTGCGACCACATTTTATGATCCTTTAACATGAGTGACTTCATATTCATACTCGTGTATTCGTGTAAGTTGCAAGTTGACACGTCGTGAATATAAATATTCTTTCTTTCCTCTCAGCATCGGAAGTAGCGGAAGATGGTCAGTGTAGATCTTAAACTTTCGGCCATCCAGATAGGTATGGAAGTGTAGGATCGACCGGTAGATTGCAAGTAATTCTTTTCCTAACGTATCATATCGCGTCTCGCGAGGTTGTAGTTTTTGCGAATAGAACGCGATAGGCTGGTGTATTCCATTGATGGATTGTTGAAGTACTGCGCCTATGGCAACGTCGGATGCGTCCGTTATCAATTCAAAAGGTTGAGACCAATCCGGGGAATATAACATGGTCGCTTTGCATAGGGCCCTTTTGGCATCCTCGTAAGCCTGCATGTCGTCCACGTTGAGCTGAATCGGTTGTGATTTCTTGACGAAACAGCTTTCTGGCACGAGATATTTGTGAAGAGGTGCCAGAATCTTGGCAAGGCAGGGTACAAATCGAGAATAATAGTTCATCTTGCCAAAGAATCGTCGTAATGCCCGAACGGTGGTTGGAGGCTGTAGATCTTGAATAGCACGAACCTTAGTAGGTACAGGTGTCATGCCTTCTTCGGAAATTTGATGACCAAGGAATTCAATTGATTTCTGTGCAAAGACGCATTTATTGTCATGAAGTCTGAGGCCATAGTCTTCTAGACGTGTGAGCAGGATCTCAATATATTGTATATGATCGGTCATTGAGTTGGAGAATACCAGGATGTCGTCTAGATATGGAATTACAAATGGTAGACCATCTAGTATTTCGTCCATAACGCGTTGGAATGTTTGCGAGGCATTTTTGAGACCGAATGGCATATAGTGATATTCGTGCGTGCCACCTCCGGTGAATCTGAGTGCAGTATATGCTACTGAGTCTTTGTCCATCGGTACTTGATAGTATGCTTTTACTAAGTCAAGTTTCGAATACACAGCATGACCGATAGCAGATCGGAGTAGGTCGGCCGGATTTGGCAGGATGTACGAATCAGACTGTGTGCAAGAATTGGGAATACGATAATCCCCGCACACTCTGAATGTCTCTGGTTCACTCTTTGGTACTACTACTACAGGCGACGCAAAAGGTGAGCTGGATCGTGTACAGATGCCTTGTTGACGTAGTGTGGCGAATTCTTGCTCGGCAGCCTTATGTTTGTGTGGTGCCAATGGACGTGCTCGTGGAGGATGAGGAAGTGTTTTCGACAGGATGATACGGTGGGCTGTGATAGCCCGCTTCCTCTTGAGGTCGGGCATGAAGGAAATACGTTTGAAAATTTCTTCATGACGTTTCAGAACCTCGTCCAGTTGTGGTACATGAGGAACTGAAGGAATAAGCTGTATGGATGCGACTGCTTCGGCGCGAGTCGTATGTTTTAACGCTGATGTAAGCAACTGATTGTCTGCAGTGCGTATCTCTCGTGTTCTTGGACGAATGGTCAGGTCGAAGTGTTCGAGAAAATCACGTCCAATGATGTTCCGTGTCGTTTTGGCGATGATGAACGGATAATTGAAACATCTTTTTGAGTTGGAGAACGAGATAGTGTGTACTCGTACCACAAACCTCGCTATGTTGGAACCATTGGCGCATGTCAGACTGCTGGTGTCGACTGGGTGGGTGGGTTCGAAATAATTGTAACGTAGTAAGCTCACATCTGATCCAGTGTCTATGAGAAATAATTCGCCAGAGGTTGCGTCACGGATGAGAAAAGATGTTGATACTGGCAAATGACGATGAGATTGGTTGCAGGGTTTTGGGCGTCTAAAGCATGGTTTGACTGGAACCGTCGCTGTAAATACAATAGTTTGATTGCGCTCTACTGCGAAAGCAACGTGCTTCGAGCCATCAGATGTGGAGCGGCCAACAATCTTGGGGTGTTCAGCCTCTACTGCCGCCGCGGAGGCTGACCCCAACAGTTTTCCGAGCCTTCTATGGGCGGATCCTCCTGAATTGTTGAGGGTGACCGCGCCCATCTGAACGTTGCGTCTGTGCGCGGGAAGGTGCAGCCGTTTCCGAGGCAGTAACGTGTGGAGTGGCCATAGCTGCGATGATTCGGACACCACTCCGCTGGTAACTGTGGTTCGGTCTCTCGACGTCGACCTCCTGGCGCTATTCCGGGTCGGTGGACGACGGTGGTCACGCCTGCCCTGGTCGCGTCTGTTTTGGATGGCATCGACTGAGGCCAAATTTGGCCTTACGGTGAGGTTCTCGAGCAGGCTGATGAGGCGTTCATTCGTGACATTTGTTCCGGCTGATGATGTGGTGGGTTGTGATTTGAACATTCTTGGGGTGATGTGGACTTTCTCTTGGGCCGGTAGGCTGTGGTGGTGTTTCTTCCACCACTTGTCTAGACGTGCCGGCAGAACGTCATCTTGTACTTCGAGGGATTCGCGCAAGAACGTGGCCATCTCTTGTAGTGCCGATGGGAGATTCTGTATGAACAGTCGCATTACGACTTCCTTGGGCAGTTTGAATTCTAAGGCTTTGTGCTCCATTTCCCTAAATAGCTCAGAAGGCGTGCGGCTACCTAGGGACATCTGGCTCATTAATTCTGTAAGCCTGTCTTCTCGATCTGGTGTCAAACGTTGCTTGACGGCGCGTTGCAGGCTCTGCCATGGCTGTGCACATGTGCCCTCAGTGTATTGATGCAGTATATCTTTGAGTCCGTGTCTGAAAGATATTGGAATCGTCTCCCAAGCCCTCAGAAATATTGAGCCCTCGTCTGTTATGTTGGACACCTTGGCCAGTAAAGTGACATCGTCGACCCACGCATCAAGGTATTCTGGATCCAATTGACATATTTTATACTGTGTCCATGTGGTGATGCGGTTTGTTGCTGGGCTCACCATCGGGCTTCCTGTATTTCCTGAACTGGCCCTCATCTTAAGTGTATGAATGTTGTCGAGAACTGATGGCAGTGTAACATCGTCCTCACCCGCCATCGTGCAGCTGTCTTCGAGCATTGTAATCCCGAGAGGGTGTTTTTCTGTGATATGTGTCTTAAAGTTAACTTATCTTGTAGTAGTCATCCAAATTGCTTGAATTTCTTAACTCTAGATATTTGTTAATTCTTTGCTGGCTGTGAGTTCGACGAACCAGGGCACCATAATGTAGGGGTACTTTTCGCTGTTGCTATCTCGTTCCTGATTTTGTACCCCTACTACTTATCAATCGTTGCTATTATTAGTACCCGAGCATTCAATCAGTCTGTTCCTTTTCAGATGGTTAATATTAGAAGGCCGAAGAAAGGTTTCATGTATATAGTACACCAATGTAGCACATAAATATAATTCACTGTTAATCTGGATTGAAGGAGTTGGATGGCAATAATACAGATTTTTAATGTAAAATTATATCTTAAACACTAATCTCAGTTAGTCAAAATTGAATATATGTTTGTCAGCTGTAAAAATGGTTTTTATGCAAAAATGTGATTTAAATGTCATTCACAATTAAGCTAAATTGTCCGTCTTCTAGACGTCAAAAATAAAAGTGATTTAAGTTTATCATAGAAAATTGTTTTATGCTCAATCAGTTATTCGCGTACAAAGGTCTGAATTGCTCAACATTTATGCCATCGATTTAAAACAAATCATACATGGAAAAAGTCATCGTTAAAGGTTATCACTATAAAAAGAATGTAAATCGTTTAAGGACTTCAATGACACAACTCACAAGTGTTAAGATCACCGTTTGTAACGATTCTATCTCAGTACATGATATTAATATAATGTTCTCTGAAGTTCGGATAATCCAAATTGTCAAACTAATAGGAATAAGTTCACTATGACCAATAGTCCACCGCGTGTTTTCTTCTTTCCCAGCGCGGTTCTGTTCTTTTTATAAAAACACTATTAATTACACATAAAATTTCAGTTTAAGAAATATCGGTTAAACTGCTTGAGACTAGAAAGGATTGTACCTAAAATCACAGCTAAGGGAAATATTGTTTAGGTTAGGTTGATCATTTGCCTTGAGCACAACGTTTGTAAAGAATTGATCTTCGTTGGGTTATGTCACGGGCCGCGTGTACAATCTAATAGAAATTTTTTAAACGATTGTATCTGTTGGACATCGAGAAATGTTCAGTGCTAATCGGTACCATGTAAAAGTCATAAAATCAACGTTAATGTACGCTCTAAGTAAACGTAATCATGATTGGAAATACGATATGTCTGATAGAACGAGGCGAACCGTTGGGTCAGTTTAATACTAGATTCCATCCTAACCATGAAAATAAAATCGGTAGTTCCAAATTCCATAAACGAAAAATTCTAATACAAACATTTCTTCGGGGCGATAAAACTTCCTATCAAAAGGGGAAGATATAACCGATAGATTTATCTCAAGTGTATGAAACTCTATTTAATTTATATATCTTCATATATGCGGGTGAAACCATTCGTCAAAATAAAGTCAAAACAGAAGAACATAAAACTGTATGAAAATGGATATATATTAACAGACCAATTCTTACATAGCTTAAAGTAATGATAGAAATCACAATTAACAGAGTTGGTTTTCAAAGCGTTATAATAATTATAAAATGATATATGTTGCGTATACGAAGCTAGAAAGCAGAATCGTGTGTATTTTGCAGAAGTTGCTACACTATCCTTATCAATGCGTATTTTGCTTGGAACATCTAGTACCACGGCATTTTCTGAAGCTGGACAATATGGAGAAGAAATGGTTTTCAGCTTATGAACTGAAGCTTATTTCATTAGATGGAATCCTGTAGA
Organism: Eudiplozoon nipponicum; assembly: GCA_029291075.1. NCBI lineage: Eukaryota > Metazoa > Platyhelminthes > Monogenea > Mazocraeidea > Diplozoidae > Eudiplozoon > Eudiplozoon nipponicum. Next base: position 72,904 of record JAQBSW010003620.1, read on the forward strand.
AAGCCGATTTTATCTGTCACTCTTAATGACGTTCATTGAAACCCGCGTCAAAATATTATATAGACACAAAAAAGCGAGTTCAGATGGTTTTGTTAAAGGGTGTCATAGTGCTCCAATTTGCGAATTTAAAGAGGCATAATTTTATCTACTTTGCAGACAAACTTTAAGCTTAATGCGTAATGGTAATGGTGGATGACTGTTGAATATTTTTTGAAATTTTATTGTGGATTGCCAGCTAACGTATTTTCCAATGCCGCGTTTGCGTACGCGGTTAGTAACTGCACGGACAGTTTCACAAAGAGATCCGATGGATCACAATTTCCCACTTTCGTTTGTCTCCGATCGGGCTTTGTTGTATTCGTCCCAATGCGATAGCGGCTCTATCCATCTTTGTTTGCAAAAACAAACTACCGCAGTGAGACTCGGCTACGACCCCTCGGCTTATTAGACCAGTGCTCCAACCAACTGAGCTATGGCAGCACTGTTGAATAGGTTAGTGGGCCATGGCTTTTATTTGAATAGAAATACTCCAGATGTAGCATGAGTTTTTTCGCTATATGGCGTCTTCCAGCCTCCGGAAATCTGTGGATTTAAATAGATCAGGTATCAATTTATCATCGATTGCGTGATTTTTGAACACATATGGAAGGCAGACCACGCACATATCTGTTGAAGGTTTACACTCACATTTTCCAAAAATCTAATTAAGAATAACCATCAACGAGATATAAGCAAACAAGAAGAGGCCTCTTTCCAAGCAACATATAAAAGTTTGCTATAATCAATGGTTATTTGTCTTGATGGTGAAAATTCAAAATTAATGCGCACGGATATAAGATCTGCTAAGTACAATGCAAATACGTTCGTATCAGACAATAACTGCTTTTTATTCCAACTGATTCTTGCAACAGTTACAAGTAAATCAAAAGTAAGCGACGCAATAAATAATTGTATCAATAATCTAACATGTAATAAAATGCTTTGTCTTTACATGTGGGCTGAACACATGAAAATATCATCATTTTGCAAATGCACATTTTCTGCTAACTGAAAGTATGCCTGTATCAACAATAGGGCATGCAAATCTCGAATCTCCATCAGAGTTTTATATACAGTATGCAATTTTTCTCTTAAACATCGAAAATTTGCATCCGATTCGATCTAATTATTTCTGTGGCATAAAATTTCGGGGGTTGACTGATCATTTTCGTACTACAATGATTGTTGAAACCGGGCCAATTACTTGCAGGGAGTCTATGTATATTCATATCATAACAAGCAATCGTAATTCGTACGATAACCATTTAATATAACCTTGATTACAGACGAAGATAGGTTATTTGCTTCCATTGCCTTGCACAATCTCATTGCTTCACATTAATCAATTACAAGAGAACAAACCGGGGTACAGCCAGAATGAAGTTGTGCATAGATAATGTATACCCTAACACGATGACTTGAGCACGAAATGTATATGTCCGTCCTGCACTAGATGTCTTTCTTGACTTCGAGTTTACATTTAACTCGGTTGACGCCAATGTTTTATTCAGACTTCTGTCGAAAAATGTTGTTTACTAAATTTGAAATTGTATACGTGCTTTCTACACAAGCACTTTAAGTCGCATTAGGCTCCTAATGTGTTACTACCAGCAATTGTGTCCGACGACAATGTACACTTTTCCTATGTTGTCTATTTTAAATAAATTCAATTATGATTTATACTCATCCATATGTTCAGGATTCAGGCGCTAAATTTCGCCTCAGCTGTAGATTGATCGATCATGTGAATAGGGGTGATATTTTATTATTATTGTAAAACTGAGATTTGGCCAAATACACCTTGAACAGACTAGCAGTCATCGCTTCGTCTGTTTGTTTGAAATTCATACCCTCTAAATAAAAAATACTTATACAGAATCACCTAAGTTCATTTCAGCTCTTCGGATTCAAGTTGACGATCTGGATGCGGTTGACACCGCTAGCTTCTGTCATAACTTAGCTAATATCAATGAGGAGTTGTATAGGAGAATCGCGATAGCAAGAGTAAATTTCTCCAAATTTAGCCCGAATATTAATCTTTCTTGTAGGTGGTACATACAATGTATCCACGCGAGTAGTTTTGTTATACACTAGTGAAACCTTTTTCTTTTGAGTCGAAGCCATCATATGTCTATTGTCATTTAATCGCCTTTTTCGGTGAAGCATAGCTTATACAATTTAACTATAATTGATTGCGCGAGTGATGGTAAAAATTGTTTAATTCAAGTTTGCGAGCTTGAAGTAAACACCAATCACATTGTATTTAACCAGTCGTCGAACATCAGAAGATTTGTTACGTTAATCGACATCTAGTTAAATACAATGTCGTTGGTGTTTACTTCTAGCTCGCAAACTTGATTTAAAGAATCATAGCCTATATAGGCTACTAAGGACAAATATGTAACGCTCATATTTGTAGACGTATATTTGGATTGGCCAACAATTGTTGCTCGGTAGATAATTAAACCAAGCTCCATTAATTACGCTAGCAATGTCATGTTATACGCATACCTTCAATTCGATATTCTCAACCGGTGCTATATTGGCATTAGAAAGTAGGAAAACAGATGGATGCACCTTGTTTTCATAGCATGGGAAAATGTTTTTCACTAAATAAGATATATAACTTTTTATGTCCTCGTTTCCAGGTGCACGACGTGCGTATATCATTGATAGATGTGTACCGATAGATACGGTTACTCCGAAGGCATCGGCTCGACGTGCAATACTCACAGCAAATTAAGGTTTCTAATGTATTTTCACGTCAACAATCCGAAGCCTCATTTCTGAATTCATCTGCAGGACGTTTAAATATTCTATACATCTCCAGATGGGTTTCAATTGATACATTAATTAACCAGATTAATCTACTGCGATAGCCTATCGAAATGCATTTTTAGCCCCATTAATTAAATAGAGAAGATCAATGAAGGTACGAAGATGAGAGCGTAGAACGGCAAAAAATATGGGCACATTCATAACTCCAATCGGCCTAGTTACTTTTAGAAAACAAGCTATAAAATAAACTGGGAAAGCTGGAAACGCATTTTGATAGACTGACCAGTTTAATTGGGGAATCAAATCAAATAAAATCTAAAAAGTTTCCACGGATGTAACAGCTTTAGGAAAAGTTTTGGATCCAATATTTAATGAGGCCTCATCTACTGAGACAAACCGTGGATTCGATTACACACAAGTAATAATAACACCTATCAAGAGACCACAACTTTGCTTATGATATGTAAAAATGAAAGAAAAGAACTAGAACAGCTTTGAGGATTTATTTTTACAATGCTCACAAATGTAATATTAACTTGATTTTGGGTCTTCGCGACTATAATATAAATAATTATATTCGTGATTCTTTTCCGTTTATTTTCTACCTATTTTGATTTCATTTGCTCCAAATTGTTAAAGAATGGTGGTTTCTCCTTTAAAGGATTCCAATTAGCCATTTATTTTAAGTTAATATTGTAATTGTAGTAATAGCCAAATATCTCTCTCTGAAGCAGGGTTTTCACTGTGTTATGAGTTCAAGAAGTTGAAAAAGGTGCCACGGTTCAAGCAGTTGTCCCGTCAAATTGTGGCAGAAACTTGGCGAAATCCCAGTCAGAACACAACCTGTCTACATGCTTAGATGCATTTGGTATCTTGTACAGCGTTAATTTTATGCTCACGACATATATAAAAAATTCTGTCTAACCTTTAAATTATATATATATATATATATATATATATATATATATATATACAATAAATACATTTACACTTACACAACCTTCATGCAAGCAACAGTCTGGGATCTACACAGATATTAATGCTGCCATTAGCCATTACATTTATAACAATTAAGGTTAGCAATATATATATATATATATATATATATATATATATATATATATATATATATATATATATATATATATATATATATATGTAGTGGGACCAACAACAGTAATTTCAATTCACTTACGATAAAATGCTAAATACGCGTAATATTATGTTTCTTTTTTCACAAACACAACCTCAGTAAAATAAAATATAGAGATGGGTGAATAGAAAGAATGCAAATTTACAGTGTAACGGCAAGGTCAGAGCAATTATAATTACAAATTAGAAACAGCGAATTCGCTCTTTTACATAAACGATGTCCTAGAGATACGAAGGAATGTTATCCAGAAAAAGATAGATATGGTTACGACATGAACAAATATGATTTAGATAAATAACTTTAACAGAATAGCATAAGAAAAATAGACTACTGGACCTACGTCCAATGGAATTTTGTTCAAGTTGCATCTAATGAAAATTTGAAATTATCCATTGCGTTCGCAATTTATTCAAACATGTTTCTTTTCTGAATACTCGTCACATTATAAAACCAATTATAATGTAACACAACAGTATCCGGATACTCTAAAAACATTCATATACGAAAATATGATTGATAAAGCTTGGCAATATCCCACAAGTGTACAAATTATTTTTTTTAATTTATTCACAAAGGATACTATTGTAAACTGGTGATTTCTAATAAATCACATGTAGAAACATATTTTCATTCTTTATTTTATTTATCTCGGTGTAAAAACAAAAACAAATAATATCGTCTATATTGAAAACACCGAATCACACTCATGCTCCTCATCTAATTTGGTAAATACTAAAAAATATACTCTGCAACGTGTTGACATCACCTTTGTTGGTTGGGTCGTTTTTGTGGATTCCCTGAGAATTTATTAATTTTGTGTCATCCAGCCGAGACTTAATTATCTCTACCTCCACAGTCAAGATGTTCGTTTGTGCAGTTAAACCCCTAACTAAATTTTACAGTCCGTTAGAAGCCATCTTGTTTATTTAAACAAAAATGCTTTGTTTTTTATCATTTATATATAGGATTTCGCTCGTATAAAGCGCAACGATTTACTATAAAAATTACAAATATTTATTGCTTTATGTTCACTTCAGCGGCTCGAAGGCTGACTTAATCATTATGTTGACTGATTTATCATAATACGTGTGCTTCTGCGAGGACTTTATGCTGAATTCATGCTAGCCCTAAATAAGATCCTTGGTGTGTTCTTGGTATCAAAGGTAGCAATTGCTACACAAGGCAGTGCCTGGCATTATTATTTGCAATTGAGAGCTCACCAACGTCAAACATACGTAGCACGTTCATTAGTACATACAAATATCAGTTATTATGCCTGCAGTTTGTTAAAAACATAAAAAGATGTAGTCTCTTAAATGCTGCTATAACCGTTATGACCGATAACAAGACTGTGCGAACTAAAGTTGATACTAGTCTAAAGTAGGTTTACATAAGGCATCCAGATTCGCGAATATCTGAATCAGTTATCCAGTCTTGTTTCATAGCCGATAAACTGTATTTTTAAAGTGCTCTTTTTTCATTAAAAAAGTACTGTAACAAAATTCCTTTTCAGCAAAAGCATAAAAAGGGTTTTAATTAATATTTTTCTTTTAAATTTGTATGTAATATACAAAGCATTTCTTAGTCTTATTCTTATGACGCCATCAATGTATATATATATATATATATATATATATACATACATATATATTTCTAATTAGGAAGAAAAAACACATTAATGACAAAGTGGGTAAAGAGCCATTTATTTCGAGATTACTAAACATCGCTCTACAATTTTTCATTTATATACATATAGATTTTAAAAGCAGAAAAAAAATGGCTTTTATCCATTTTGTTTTTAATGTGTTTTTTCTTCCTGATTACAAATATACTGTGCAATATTTGAAGGCAATTGACATAATGAAGATATATATATATATATATATATATATATATATATATATATATATATATATATATATATATGTATGTATATATTAGTCTTCTCATCACCCATCAGGAAAAAGCCGGGGATTGATCATGTGCACGGATCTCAGCAGCCGCTACCAATCCAATGTAGGAGTAATTAAACCCGCGAAACCCCTACAAGAGAATGGGATGGAGAGAATAACAGAGTGAGGAGAATGATAGCACAAGTGTTTGGATTTGATTGATTAACAAGTATTCAAAAGTAACCTAAATTCTTAATTTTGTTGAAATTTAGCCCATCTCGAAATATGTTGTAGGGGTACTATGTACAAACTTGGCAAATTGAAAACTTGTCTTTGAAACGCTTTAAAGGTGTGTTGTGCATATATTTATTTTCATTAGTACTTGAAAAAACATCTGACCAGATATATAAATTATATTAAGGCGTAGTACTGGCTCCTACTGATAAATCGCTAATATGAACAAAACGCAATTAATACATGACAGTATACATTTTATTTATTCTGAATTTTATATTTCCTTCTCTTCCTATTTGATCTAATTTGTTAATAGATACGCATCATCTAATACAGCAGTTGAATACAAGTTTTTTCTCCACAAAAATCAATTTACATAACATAAGTGTATATTTATAAATATATGAAGTTTTCTGACCGGGACTAGTTATGGCTGTTCCGATTGGAACTATTTTACTGGCTTATGAATTTCCATTTCGAACTTCCGGTGGTGTGCGAGAAACTGCGTTTCCCTTAATTGGGATGCCCAGACAATTTGCATTATTTTTCTGGCTCAAATACATCTGTTTCTTTTTTTAATAGAATAAGTGTCAATTCTTGAAAAACGACAAAGAACTTCTAATACTTTTTAATGAAAAGGCATGAAACTGGGCAGTGCAAATACTGCTCAAACCGGATTGGTTTATAGAAAATTGTTCTATTTACTTTACCATTAGCATCTTTCAAAATGTCGGTCAATATACGTAGATCCATCAACCAGACGATTAAACGCTTGTTTCAAATCAATTTTCGAATACAAATCTGCAATTGCGCAACATATAACTGAAACCTCACATCTAAGTTCTCCAAATTTAGCATTTAAGATAATTCACAAATGCAATAACAGAAATGAGTTTGCCGCATATGAACCTTTATGGATAAACAAGCAGCAGTCGGATTTTTACAAGCAGCAAAAGCATGTTCGGAAATTGAGCTTGAACTGGAATTGATGCAAGCAATTAATTGGTTGATCCCTTACTACACACCCTCTCCACGATTGCACTTTATGGTTTTTTTGGTCTTTTAATATAGAAATATAATGATGTGTTCATTTTTAGATACATGAGAAAATTGTTTTTTGCCCATGGATATGCTACTATGAATTTGATTAAAGCTCGCATTTCAAAAGAATCTTTATAATATAGATTATCCAGTGATGTTAAAGTGCAGAATGCAAGGATGGATTTTTGGAAAGAACATTACTACTAGTGAATTATGCAATTACAGTTCCTAAATACAGGTTAA
>JAQBSW010003621.1:0-80255 GCA_029291075.1 Eudiplozoon nipponicum
CGCATTGAGTTCGTCTTTGTTGTGGCTGGGTGCAGATTCGACTTCCCAAGGCTTCAACATCGATCATACCAACCACTAGAAATCTAATCTTCGTCGATTGATGTTGTTCCGATTCCTTCTATCCGGAAGCATCATCAGGCTCCTAAACACACATACGCAGTACAATTCACACAACAACAGATTTAAGCAAATGTCATTTGCACTGTACTGTACATGTGTGATTAGAGGCCTGAAAATGGTTTCCGAAAGGAGGAATCGCGACGTCGTCAATTGACAAAGATTAGATCCTACCACGTTTCCATTGGTTAGCATAAAAGATGCCGGTGCCTTCGGAGGTCGAATCAGCGTGCATCCCCAACGAAGACGAGCTCAACGCGTACTTGGAAATAGGAATCAATCGGATTTTTGCGAAACTGGTAGTGCAAAGCGACATCCCTCGATCGCAAATCGTGGCATGCCTCACTATGACGCCTGCACTCTGCAATCCTTCAAAAAATACTAATTTGTATGCCTAAATAAATAGTTTTGTCGTTGTTTCTAAAGTTCCCTGTTTTATTTATTGCTCTTCCTATCGTTGTATGCCAGTATAATTTTTGTTACTATTCGCGTTAGTATTGCCGTGCATGATGATAATGATAATCTTCTCTTATGAACTTTTAGTACGCCATAAAACAGGTGGAATTGTATCTTGATATGCAAGAGAATCACCATACACTGGGCCCCTTTTGCTTTTTATAAATCATTTATTCAAATTTTTCTTTTAATCTCGCTTTTCCTTCTATCCGTATAATCTTTATTAATTTTTATAAAAGTGTCATCATTCTTAAATTCTTCATACATCTTTCATCATATTAATGTTTGTTTAAAAGTACTATGGCTCCTCGTATTTCAACTTTCAGGAAATTAACTTCATTGTATCTAAACCAGTGTACAGGCTCTCAGATATCACCATTTAGTTGATTTTCTATATTTATGTGTTATTAACAATTTGATAGGTAAATGATGAAATTCTTCTTGTATTTATCCGGAACTAATTATGCCATTCCAATGGTATTTTTGAACACTTTCATTTGTTGAAATATGTACTTCTGGAAAGGCGTATTTGAGATAAACATTAATCAGGTCTTAATTTATTTTTCAAAAAAATAGTGCTAAATTACCATCAGTCGCAAGTAATGGCAGGATCCTAACTTACAAAGTCATCATCAGTGCACAAAAACAAATTGAATATCTAAGATTAATTCATGACCTTTACCTACGGTACGACGAATAAGAGATGCGGTTCTCAATCCTAGTTGCTTTTTATACATTGTACCATATTTGAATTATCGACTGTGTAATTTATATGCAATCATCATCGTTAAATTTTCTCATTGAAGCAATAAAGACATTGGTTGATCGTGCGGAGATAAAATTAGTTTATGTCAAGTTTGCAGATTTGAGCTAGACACCAATCTAATTTTATTTCATTAGTTTAATTTAAAAGCTAAACTACCGGCATTTGCACTTAATGAAATAGTTGCAACACCCACGAACAAAAGCATCACGGCAGCAAACTGACTGACAAGGACTAAATGCGATTGCATATGCACACTTTGGAAAATTACAGACAAGTCTTTCATTCCTAGTAGTCTTGCTTATAGAGCACTACAATGGAACTAATGTCTGCAAAAGTTCTATGCTATCAAGATCATAATATTTTTGAGGCTGTAACAACACGTAAATTAAATATTCATTCATTCATTATCTAGTAGTCTCACATAAATCCGGCTTCACTGCAAATACGACTTGCACAATTTCTATGCAGTCACGAACATAATTATTTCTGCTTTAGACAAACGAATATAAGTTACACAATATAACCCATTATAGTCGGAGTGTTGTGTGGTAATACTTCTCTAACCTATGCTTGAGGGTATAAGATAAACACCATCCAAATTTTCTTTAACGGATTGTACAACATAGCTAAGCTACAATTAATCGCAGGTATTGACACGAAACTAAGTCACATGGTCTGTATCACAATAAATTCGCAATAAAAGGGAAATAAGATATCCGGCTCTCATCCCTAGTAGACACATAAATTTCAACTCTTAATATATATATATATATATATATATATATATATATATTTATATACAATTATTTATTTATCCACTATGATTCGACACTTGTATAAAATATTAAAAAAGGTCTGTAATTGCTTTCTCCGCACACCCGACCGGTCAGTTTCATAAAGTCGAGCTTGTCAAAGTTCTTGATAATCAGACACATATCTACGCCAACAACCTTATATAAACAGATCATTTTTAAATATATATATATATATATATATATATATATCTGCGTAAATCCCGAATATACATGATCAAAATATAAGCAGCAATTTAAGTTAATTTATGTGCGTCCTAATTATGCCTAAATTACGAATTTCATTCTTCGCAGATACGATTATCAATTCAAGTATAGAAAAAGACTAAATAAGCATAGTAACCAATTCCCTTTTTAGTTATTGCATACTGAGTGCAATATGGTGGTAGAGGGCAATATAGTGATGATTGAAATAATAATCAAAACAATACAATTCTATAGTACAATGGTATGGTTAGGGTAGTTAAATTTAAAAGCTGTGAAACAAACTTCCTCGTTGACATAAATGATGTACGAAGAACAAGATTGAAGGCTATTGTTAAAGAGAGAAATTTTATGTAATTAGGCGAAAAATAATGTTGCCCGGGCTGAGATAACAATAGTTATAATCAAGTTTGCGGTCTTGATATAAGCACCTGACCCATTAATTACTTACATTTGTCAGTATAAACTAAGAATTGTCTAGTGTAGAAAAGACAATTCATCCAGTAGACCGGTTTCGCCCTTATTGGGAACACATCATGTACTGGCCAGAATTTGCCGCGGACAGGACTCGAACCTGGGCACGTCTACTTCGGAATCTGGTGCTCTAACCACTGGGCCACCCTGCCGCACATTGCATTACACACAATTTTCAGTTATATACTAACTAATGTAACTTGGTTAATCTATTTTTTCTTTAGGTGGTGCTCATATGGCATCCATTTAGACCCAAAGTTCCAACTAACCATCCCAAATCTGTCATTACTGAACAGACAACACATTACATGGGAAAATGGTATTGAAACGAGCATTTATGTATAAACATTGGTTGTGCGGGTGGTGATAATAATTATTATAATCAAAGTTGCGGTATTGATATATGCACCTGACCCATTACACAATTTTCAGTTATATTATATCATATTAAACGTCATAGCCTCATATTTAATTCTATTACTACCTTTGATTTATTAAAACAAAATTTTATGCCAACAGATAAATATTATGCCTAAAGATTTGTCTAAAGCTGTTACACTAATTAAATCCTCCCACATTTATTTAAATTGAGTCTATAATTAACCCGAATTAATCTAGTGCAAATGAATTTCGAAATATGCTTAGTCTCCACAGTCTATTTGACGGTTTGTTTCCTGTTAATGAGTGAATAAATTCGATTTCTGCATGACGTTCTATTTTTTTCTGTACGTACCTTAATTGGGCGCATTATTTCACTTATATATCTAAGCTTATAATCTTCGCTAGGTATCTCATATACAAATGAATTATTCTGTAGTTCTATGTTTTCCTTCTGGGTGGGTAGCCTATAGCCCGAATTTAATCTTTGATTTTATATTGCTCAAGCGCAGTATTGCATTGAGCTACTAATGTCTTTATTCTATACTCAACCAGGATACCGGCAAAAGCATAATGCTATGTCATTCTGAAAGCTTCTCATACTTTGCTTGATGTATTTTGCAATCAAATCTCTATATCAACACTTTTGCATCTAAAAGCCTCGCTGATGATATTATTAGCTTTTTAGTATAAATGGTTTGATTTGTTCGTAAATTTGAAAGCAACGAACTAAAATATACGCCTAACACCTTTAAATAGTCCGTTTGCCTTCGTACTCTGGTGATAACCGTGTCAGTACATGTGATTGACGGTGGTTTTGCTATGTTGTTCGACGAGTAGTTAAATACACTGGGCTAGGTGTTTGCTTCAAGCACGCAAATTAGATTGAAATAATGCTTCACAACTCACGCCATCAGTGACTGATTAATAAAATTACTTTATATATATATATATATATATATATATATATATATATATATATATATATATATATATATATATATATATATATATATGGCGAAAGCTGCAAAATGTTAATGTTCGTGACTGCATAGAAATTGTGCAGCCGACATTTCCAGTCAAGTACAATTAATGCGAGTCTACTAGATGTGAGAGCCACATACCTAATTTTGTATTCCGTATATATGCAATGCTAGGTATGTATTAGGTGTTGCGAACCTAGTAACAAATTAGTTCAGTTGTGACCAGAAGGATAAACCAAAGGCAGCATGAACGGAAAGTATAATCTCATGCACATTCGTTTCGTGCTTACTGGCGACTCATCAGTAGGAGCCGGTATTACGCCCTTTAACCACTATATATTTGGTAGAAGAATGTGGAATAATAGGACGGTACAATCTCCTAGACGAACGTGTAAACCTGCAATAGTGAAGCTAACATCATATAAAGTCTACGACAATGCGACTTCAACGCTAACTCGCACTATATAATATATATACCGAGTCTGTAAAGGATACTAACACTATGGCTATTGTGTTAGTAACTGATACCAACATTATTGTACCGAAAAGGTACATGGTACTAACACTATGGTTTCCGAGTCGGTACATGGTACCAACCTGATGGATATCAATTTATGCTAAAGTTCACCCAAATTGAGAATTACAACAATTTCTGAACACCTGTTTCTCCAGTTAAATCCATACACTCTGGCCTTGATCGATATCAGTTATCACATTTCGCGGTAAGCATGACATCATTCAATTCAATATATTACAGTTAAATACTGTTTGTTGCGAAGAACTAATATATATGCAAGTATGTATTAGGTTTTGCGAACCTAGTAACAAATTAGTTCAGTTGTGACCAGAAGGATAAACCAAAGGCAGCATGAACGGAAAGTATAATCTCATGCACATTCGTTTCGTGCTTACTGGCGACTCATCAGTAGGAGCCGGTATTACGTCCTTTAATCACTATATATTTTGGTCACGAATGTGGGAGAATAGGATGTCGGATAATAATATTATCCCACATTCCTCACCCAAATATTTAGTGATTAAAGGGTGTAATACCGGCTCCTACTTATGAGTCGCCAGTAGGCACGAAACGAATGACGAAACTATTGGCATTACGAATAATACAGTTAAAATATGAATGATTGCGCAAGTAGTGCCAACAATTCTTTATATCAAATTTGCCAGCTTGAAGTAAACACCAAGCCCATTGTATTTAACCAGTTGGAAAAAAACATAGAAAAACTACCATTAGTCACACATACACTATAGTCCTAGCGGTAGAACAAAACATTTTTTCAACTCAAATGCCGTGTCACATTCTACGCAAGCTTATCTTATCATACACGAAAGATGTACAGTTTTTTTAATGAAAGCATTTATAAATAGACTGATGGTTTGGAAATGAAGAGCTCCCTATCTCCAGTGCTTGCTGAAATTTTGCCCAAGTGATCTTGAAGATTCTGCTTTTTAGAGTGCCTTAAATAAATATGCTCAACACATAAGGTATTTTGATCATATTTTTTATTGGCCTTTAAAACAGGTCGCAAGCCCAAACATCGCTTTAAAATTTCAATAAAGCGCATAAGAATTTCCGTTTCAAGTCCGCCTTTATTGGGTGTGCTACAAAAGAAAGATATTAACAACTCTCAATTTACAATTTTTATCACAGTTACAATAACTATAATATATTTCTGATTATACAAACCGAAGTGAAAAGATTATTATTTACACAAATTGTTTTACCAATATATTTCTCTCTAATTATGAAACTAAACACCACGTGTCTATGAATTCTACAAAAATGTTGACATGAATCCAAACAATATTTATATCTTCGGACTGGTTAAGATCAGGAACACGTTCAAAAATTTATTAAATATTGCTTATTTGGCGACAAGTTATCTCTTATCGGATAAAGACGTTATGCTTAACATGGATGTAATTTTATTAGCAAATGTATTTCATGCTTTTTTCAGTTGGGCGGTGAGGAGTGGTTCGCATCAAATAACATTTCTTAATTGGCTAAGAAATATTGGTACGATTTTGGGTGCAAGCTTCTTAGCGTGTGGACAAAGAAACAATGCTAATAGCTAATTAAAATAAACGGGATTACACTGTTTAATCAATTTCTCGTTTATTCCAAAAATTTGAGGAATTCCATAATGGGTTTAGATGTAGTGCTGCCTTATGTTGGCAAGCAGACGGTCTGCAGAAACACACGTCATTAGGATAGTTTTTTTGTACCTGCTAATCTTAGTATAATAATGAACATATCATTTCTGCTCAATTGAGATTTTCCTGGAATTACAAAAGTAACACTGGAAATAATTCCATATATATTTATAAACGGAGATCTAAACCTCTAGCACTTTGGGTACCAGAATATCCAGTGCTAATAAGACAGAATTAACCAGGTCTCCTCAATGGACCCAGTTTACCTTTAGAATTCCATAGAATTTTACCATTCAAGTGTCTTTCCTTTAGTAATTGTATGGTGCTGCATGATCATGTTATCGCCATTGCGATTATGATAATCCGTCTGAAAGCAGTTTAAATTATCCGTCTGGCAGCCACAGACATTTACCGGATTTGCACTGGTAGCCTTCCAAGTAGGAGGTGTAGTTGGTCTTCACAAACACTGCCTAGACAAACGCAGTCGTCATTTTTAATAGGATTCGACATCAATGGAACATTAGGAGAACGACCGAATAGAACTGGTCAGCCTGTAAATTTGGCTGTCGGGTAATGAATTTGAACGCCCAATTAACAAAAAACAAACAACGCGATTAGGTCGACTGTTAAAGCTGTCCAGACGTTGGCGGCTATATCAGGTCATCGACTAAATCTTCGCAGCCTAAACGAGGGCCGTCAATACGCTTGACTGTAAGTCATTAGACTTCCTGTTTTGCGAAGCAGATGAACGATTCAATCGTGGTTTGCAACATTTTTCTGAATGTATGATTTTACAAGCCTATAACGTAATTGCATTTACGCCCACGTTAAAAAAAATAATTCAATCTTTATATGGAATATAATTTGGCTCATATCATTTTTAGATTTATAGCTTCACTTTAGCATAAAATTCGTCCGATATTTCAACCTATATAACTATAACTAAAAAGTTGACGTTAATGCCCAAAAAGCCCAATGATTTCGAGGTTGATTATCTACTCTTTTCTCTTAGAAAGCCTTTTTTAAAGATCATTTGTCACATTTTAATTGGTCGATTTGTCCTTATATATAGTTTTAGCTTAAAATGCATAATTTGTAAACAATTATTTAAACTATCTTTCAGAAATGTGTTTCATAAAAATGCAACAGATATTAAACTGATATTGATTAGTTGACTTTTGCTTAATGTAGCTTAGATTCAGTACCTCACGCATACAGATATTTCCTGTCTATCTTTATTTTTATGCACCGAGTTAGGCGTACAAATTAACAAATTGGCTCTAATTAAACCATGGTTATAAACCGCTAGGTATAGATGTAATCTTTAATTTATGCTCAGCCAACTTTATGTATTTTTGATTTGAAACCCAAATTTACTTTAAAGCTGGAAAATAAAGCACAGGTAAAAAGGCTATTTTCTTTTCGCCGGAATTCAACATGGCCTTAATATTTGGTACTTTATATGGTCACTTTTAGAAATCAAGACGAATAATGCTAGTGCAAGTTATGAAATTGTACTACAAAAAATCAGTAAGCGAAAAACTCATACGCTGAAGCACACGTACATGTACACAGATGCACAAAATATCACAGCTATATTACATCCTTTAACTGACTTTTCTTCAGTAAGCTGAATATAAAAACGATTTTGCATTCAACAGCTTCATGCTTCGCGTAGATCTTTTCTGTTTTGTTTTAAAAGGCATTTAGAAATCAGCTTGATTTCTTAGATTTAAGTTCAGCTTCATTGGCTACGCTTCGCCTTTTACGGCTGTATTTAGTCTAAACTTTTGTATGTGTAAGCCCACAAGACTTAAATATCTTTTCTTTTAGCGTAAATATTTCGAATGGTGCGCACTTTTCAAATGGTTTAAAGACACATATCGTCTATTGGGCGGGCGCAGTCCCGTTACTATTTTGTTTTTTTTGTACATCATGTTCGCTTCGACAAACCTTTCCAGATAACCTATTTTGAATTTTTTTAAATCAACGGCATTGCAATAAATACTAAATAACGAACTAATTGGAAATAATTATAATGAATCCAGTATGTTGAACTCCGAGAAATGGAAGGACAACTTCATGGCAAGAGAAAGAATTTGTTTGTATTCTTAATTGAAGTATGTCTATATTTGGCTACAATTTACTATCCTAATGGTGGCTAATTATTTGCCAATGCATTTTTTCCTGATTTATGTCTATCAATATAACTCTTTTAATAACTCAAAACAACATTCGATTGCCATGTTGTCTATCGATGTCTCTTTTATACCCGTTACTCATAGGTATTTGTCTACAATCTTGTCTATCTTTATTCATTTTATCTTTTTACTTCATCGGTGCATGTCTGCCTTTTTCTCTATCTGCATTATTTTTTCTTATTCGCTAACGACGGTTGTATGCATTTCATTTTTACTTTTGTTCCTGTTACCCAACGGCGTCTGTTTGCCTTCCCGACTAACTGTCTCAATTTTATTCCTGTTGTCCAGGAGTGTTTTGTCTGCATTTAACAACCAATGGTTGCGCGGGTGTTTAAAATATATATGTTTATGTCAAGTTTGCTAGTTTCATATAAACACCAATACTAGTGTTTCTAACCAATCACTACACATTGCTAAACAACCGTTCGTTGAACGTACTGAGGCGATTCTACTTTCCATGATCATCATTAGAGCACAACGTGAAGCTAACTAGCGAAGATAAAATCGCAGCACATATATAAGCTACCGAAAATTGGATATGTGTCTCTGAAGTCCGTAATCACTCATAGTTTGCACTTCAATGTAAATTATCTGCAGTCACGAACATTGACGTTTTGTAGCTTCCGCCACATGTATCTAAGACATACAATACACCAACCTTTGATTGCGCGGGTGTTGATAACAATTATAAATCAAGTTTTCGAGTTTGATAAATTCACCACTCCTATTTTATCTAACCAGTAGAGCAATATAGCTAAGCTAAGGTGAGTCAAACATACTAACGCATTTTGACATCCCATGTTCAACAAATTGTGCACGACGGCAAGCGGAATAGTATAGGTAAAGTCGAAATGCATATTTAAGCAATGGAAACATCGGCAATGCAACTCTCCCTCCAGTACTCTCGCATACATTCCACTTGTCGATTGAACAATATCTGTACGGTCACAAACATGAATGTTTTACAGCTTTGGTCACATGTTTATAATGTACACCGTTAAACAATCACAGGCTACGCGGGCGGTGAAAGTAATTACTTTATTCAATCGACGACTGGTTAAATACAATGAGATTGGTGTTTACTTCAAGCTCGCAAACTTGATTTAACGAATTACTTCAATCAAGTTGGTGTGCCTGATATAAGCAACCATCCCATTGTACCTAACCAATCGCGCAACACACCTAAACTAACGCCTGTCAAATTTACTGACGCGTTTTGTACTTCCGTGATCATAAATTGATTAGGATGGCAAATTCTTTAGGGCGAATCAAATAGAACTGCATATATTAGTTACGGAAAATATGATATGCCGTTCTCTCACCAAGTAGTCATGCAAGTACCGCACATGGCTGGAAATGTTGGTTGCAAAATTCCTATGTAGTCACACACATAAAAAAATTTGAGCTCTCCTTATATATATATATATATATATATATATATATATATATATATAATGTTCCAAAACAACTTTCGTATGTCTTTCCGTCTGTCTGTCTCCATTACAATCTCGATATCCAATGGTGTCATTCTGTCTAAATGTTTATCTGCTTCTATTTTAATCCTATTTCCAAACGGCGTTTATCCGCTTTTCTCTCTTTCGGCTTGTCTCTTATTCCTGTTCTATTCGACGTTTGTGGACCTTTCTGTTAATTTGTTTTTCTTTCATTCCTGCTCTCCAACGGGGTTTATCTACATCTTTTCTCTAACTATTTATATTTTGTTTATGTTCCCCAACGACTTTTTATGTGCTTCTGTCTGTTTGTTTCACTTTTATTCATCTTATATAAAGTCGTTTGTCTACATTCCTGTTTATCTTTCTTTATTTAATTCCTACCATCCAACGATGATTTTCTATGTTATTTTCTATCTGTTTATCTTTTATTCGCGTCTCTCAATTCTAACGCATGTCTTCCTATTTCTCGTCTTCTTTTATTCTTGTTACACACGGAATTTGCTCAAATTCATTTCTCTCCGTCTTTGTTGGATTCCAGTTCTCGAAGGCGTTTGTCTTCCGATCCTCCTTGTTTAATCCTTCTATCTGTCATTTTAAACTGTATTCTTCTCAACGACGTTTGTCTGCATCTCTGAATACCAATTTCCCTTTTATTCATGTTAACCGACTGGCATTTGCCTGCCTTTCTTACTACCTGTTCTGGTTTTATTCCTATTTTCAACGGCGTACGTCTGCTTTTAAATCTATATGATTTGTTTATTCCCGTTGCCTAATGGAATTTTCTGCTCTTCACTCTATGTGATTCTGTTTTATATCCGTTTCTCAGTGGTGTTTGTCTTCCTTACTTTCTACCTTCATTTGTTTTATTTCTATTTCTCATTAACAATTGTCTGCCTTTTCGTCTGTCATTTTTTCTACCTGATTTTCTCTTTCTCTATGTCCTTAGGTTTTATAAATTGTAAACCAATTGAGCACTGTCGATAAAGCTACAAAATCACTATTCTGGAATCGCCTATTGTTGAGTTTTTCAGCTACTAAATATGATCATTTTAAAATTCTTTATTTGTCTACTTCGTAACCACTTCATATATATGGCTTGCTCGTGTAGATAGGCATTTTTCAAACCACGCTCATTAGTATTTACAAGAAATCAACCAGATAAGAATTCAATAAGCACAGGTTATATATGGAAAAAATTAATTCGATTCAATTAGAAATAATTAGAAAGGAAAGTAACCTGTTATTTTAAATTTTAATTTGAATGTGCGGAGAGATGTTTTCAAGCGAATACGGATGTGCTGGGCGGATTCAATAGAAATGATGGTTTCCAAACGTGTTCAAAAAAAACTTGAGGGTAACTCCAGATTCTAAAAATTTTTTTATCAATACGTTTTTTGGTAACGTTGACAAAATATTTTATTGTATTTATGCAATAAGTTTTAATTTAAACTGATTGGTTTAGTTACTATTTGTAGCTTTATTTCGTTGATAATTTTGATTTGGTAACTGAAGTCTTTATAATAATATCTGACGTAATTTAAAGTTGAAATCTTTTGTTGAACGAATATCTTTATCCGGTTACATCTGTAGAGGCAAACCAAAAATTGAAAATCATTCTTTTTGTCCGTTTTATCACAAGTTCTGAACAGTAGCTCTAGGTTTATAAACCCGGACCAGTTGTAGGACTTAAGCCAAAGACAGAGCGGCATGAATGCCGATTATATTAGGCAAAACCAATCCCAGTTTTTATTAATAAGTAGAAGATTTATTTAAATAAACATCTATTTAAAAAAATATTTTTTTACGTCTTTAACCTCATAAAAGCATCAATCCAACATTTTATCTTAAGATTTGTACGTTATTGAATTATATACCTCTAAGTACATATACTCATGCGTTTTGACTTATTTTGGTCACCACCAAAACAGGAAGCTTAATGGCTGATTTGGAATCAGAATTCTCATTCATTCACACAAACCTGGAAAAGTAGAGAGACGACCCTAAATCCTATAAATTTTTAAAGTATCGTGCATGATCAAAAGATCATTAGCAATAAAATTTAACAATAATTGATTGCGCGGCTGGTGGTAAGAATTCTTTAGATCAAGTGTGCGAGCTTAAAGTAAACTGGTTAAATAAAATTGGATTGGTGTTTATTTCAAACTCGCAAAATTGATTTAAAGATCATTAAGCAGTTTGTAATAATATTTTATCAAGACTAGGATTTTTGCATCTCAATTATGTAAATAATTTATTGCGAAATCATCAGCCACATATAAACTAATCCCGATGAAAATGAATCGTGCAACGTTAAATTTAGATTATGAAAGGGAACCGTGAAAATGTTTATGCCTATTTAATTAAATATACTTTATTTGATTCTGTGTTTATTACGCATAAACAAAGTATACCACTAGAATGTCCAACGGAGCAAGTTGTTTCGTCGTCAAACGAAATTTTTATCATGACATGTAATTTAACAATTTTCACGAACTATCTCCTGCAAGGAGCAAATTTATTGGGTTAAGTAATTTCTGAGTTTGTGACAACTTGATTTAAATGAGTTGGATATGGCGCGGCTTTCCGAAATATGAAAAGCCATGGAAAACGAAGTACGTCTAGAAAGACTATAGATATTTCTTTTACACTGCGCTGCCCTGTGTCTTACTTGCACTGATGGGAATCAAAACACTAAATAATATTACTGAAAGGAACTAAGACATTTATGCTATTAGGTTAGAGTATAGTAGATAAATGACAGAACAAGATAACGAAATAAATGAAGCCCTTGCTCGTCAAACTACTTCTTGAAATAGCTTTATTTGGATGAACTAACCACCCAATTTTATTCTAATCTAGTTTGCGAATTTGAGGAAAGCACCAATCCTATTGCGTGCAACCAGTCTCGCATTCATTGTACTTGACGGGAAATATGGGCGACACAATTTAAATGCATCTACGAACATTAAATGTATGCGAATTTCAGTACATGCAGATAAATTATAAAATTTAAGCGAGGCTACTAGAGGTAAGAGCTGTATATCTAATTTTTCGTTCGATATATATGCATGGCGGTTTTATCCTCGCCAGTAACTTTGCCGTCTTACTTTGATGATGAACATGGAATTCTTTAAATCAAGTTTGCAAGCTTGAAGTAAACACCAATCACATTATATTTAACCAGTCGTCGAACAACATACCAAAACTACCGCCAGTCGCAACGCACTGACGCGTTTCGACCTTCCATGATCATCATCGGAGTACGACGGTAAACTGACTATCGAGGATGCAACCGCATTGAATATATATAGACATCGAAGTTAGATAAGCGGCACTCACCTCTAGCAGTCTCGCATACATCGAACTTGAACATGGAAGGCTGAAATGCGTCTGTATGTTTGACTGACGGTAGTTTTGTTAGGCTGGAACTGATTTATGTATCAAGATCTCATACTTGATTGAAATAATTGTTGTCACCACTAGCACAATCAATGATTGTTTAATTGTACAATATATATATGTGGAGAAAGCTCCAAAAACTAATGTTAGAGACTGCGTAGAAATTGTGCTGACGAAATTTCCAATGAAGTAAAATGTGTGTTAAACTAATGGAGATGAAGCCCGAATATTTAATTTTGCATTAAATATGTATGCAATGCGGATTTATCATAGCTAGTCAGTTTTCTGTCTTTTTCTGATGATCATGGAAGGTCGAAACGCGAAAGTACGTGTGACTGATGGTTATTTTACTGTGTTATTCGACTGGTTGAATACAATGGGATTGGTGCTTACTACAATTTCGCAAATTTGATATAAAGAATTGTTTTCGCCCTTCACACAATCACTGATTGTTCAATCCAACTATATTATCAGTTTCGTCGCTATAAGTTGTCGGATTATGACCAGTTTTGGTGGACACTGAGGCACAAATCAGTGCGACACCTATCAGTAGTCAACTTCTTTGCCTCTATGCCAATGCAACAAGATACACTAGTTTTTTTTAAAGTAGTTTGCTGGTTTCAGCACGAATATCAATTTTAGGCGATTTTCAAAACAAAGCATCTTGTCTAAGATAGAATTATCATTTAAATTTAAATTTTACAAAAGACAAATTTTATTAGTTTCAACTGTGATTCAGTGAATTGGTAATCCGATTTTTTACATTGATTTTGAGCCACCTGATTGAATATACAAATGATTTCTTGAAAGATCAGTAAGCTTTTAGAAAATCTTATCGGCAATTTAACTGCTCGATTAGATCCATATTTGATAGTTTTCATATTTTAAAGAGACGGGATACGATATGTAATCTATAAACTAGATAACAGGGAAAAATGTCTTCTAAACTCTTCTGAGGCAGCCAACAAGTTTTGTGAGATGCAAACTTTGAAATAATTGAGAGATGGTAGACACATTTAATGCAGTTCAACAAGGTCAAACATAACTTAGTTGTTGCAAACTTTATGTAAATAAATAGGACTGAGAGCTATTCATAAGTTCGAATTCCATTAACCTCATAGTTCTTCTACTTACACACTCTTGATGGCAACACAGAAATGAAAATTGAGATAGGTTTCAATTTTTTTGTTAAGGAAACACCTTATATACTGAATAGAGTTTATCACGGCCTTCTTTAAATCGTTTAAAATATCAGATTTTAGGCAAGTCCACTTAAATTAATAATCTCTTAACTTCTATACTGAAGCTTCTAATCAGGTACCAATATTTTTTTGGAGACATTTTCTCAAATGTTATCAATTCGCATGTGTCGCTTTATTGATTTTGTTAACTTAAAACCTATTCAATGATTTCATGAGAACTATAGCTATATTTCTCAAATTTGCCTATTTTTAGCTATTCTTAATGGACCGATTTGTCAGTGTGAATGGTTAATTAGACTGAAACTATCCTTGGCTTTCTATAAAACATACAATAATAAACTGCAATTGATTTTATTGTGTTATTGAATGTCTCCAGTTTAAAAAAATATGATGACATATAAATTATACTCCTATTTTTGCTTGATTGATAATAACATTAAAGTGTTAGTATACTCTAGATAAATACTATCAGCACGAGTTATTAGAGAATCGTTTTTTATCACCAGGATGCTTTTGGTCCGGATTTTTTGCGTTGCAAAATAGCAAAGTTTTATTTATTATTATTGTGCATATTTTCTGCACTATTTTGCAATTTGCAAAAATTTATATCTGTGTACATTTATTCAAAGAAATGCCTTAAAAATTTAAAAAAACGAAGTTATGCAGCCTAGGTTTAAAAGGATTAATAACAAAATTTAGGTTTTTAGGCTATTCCAAGTTGTTTAGCATGCCTTATAATTGATACTTTTTATGGACAGTATTCTACTAAAAGATACATTGGAAAAAATCACTGCTTGTACTTTGATTAAGATCACTAGTTAGTTCTACATATGTGATAAGTATCTCTTTCTCGAGCTAATCGATAAAATGGTTAATGAAAAATTAGAATTTCCCAATAACTTCCAATATATATTTTAAATATAATCCCTGCGCAAGGTCTATTAAATGAATTTCTTTAGAAAATACGATCATAATTTTGTTCAAGTCTTTTAAAGAAATTGAAATTGGCACTTTGGTCCTGATTGGTAAAATAGGCAACATTTATTTGGTTGATTGACTTTTCTGAACCAAGTCCAAATTTGGCAATATGCTTACGGAGATGTATTGTATTCTCAACTCGATTATCAGAGCGCGAATAGAGCGTTTTGAAAAACGGACAGTTACAAATGCAATATGAGGAAAATCTCATAAACAAAAAAATGCCCTGTCTTGTCCGTATCTATTTGTCGTCAGCACACTTAACAGCGAAGCCACATAAGTTTACCAGGTGAGAGTAAGATCACCAGAAATTTCCCAGAATACCGCCAATGTTGAATCAACTTTCCCATTAATGGCCATGTAGGTTTAACGCGTCCTACAACCGATACGTGTCTCGACTCTGTAACTGGAAATACGCACGAAACGCTAAATTCACTTGCGCTACTAGTGAGGACAGCGGAATTGAAAGATTGTTTGCTGATTTCCAAAATCTACTAGTTTTTTTATTTAGGAAAAAGAAACAATTATGTCATCGTGCCTAGAATCTTTGCTGTTCACTCTTGTGCTTCTTAAAATTCGGGAGCTTTGTAATCATCACACAATATTTTAATGTCTCGTGCTACGATATCATCGTTGTTAAACAATTTTATAATCTCATACAATTGACATTATTTTTAATGATAAATGTTGTTGTCGTTGTTATATAGTTGAATTTTCGAATTTGCTTAATAGTTAAAAGCTTCCAATATATGCAATAAGCGTTTATGAAAGAAATGCGGCTTTAATTCCTTTATTTTGAGGCACAGTGCTTTTGCGCCCTTTAAGATACGATTTATTTTTGAAGGCCAGAGTTCTTTTTCATTTCTTACCATCTCTTCATTTGTGAGACGCTTTTACTTCTCAAGTACGTATATGGTCATTTGTCTTCCATTCTCCACTTGCGAAATTGGCTATAAGAATAGAATATTACAGCTCCCAATTCACTTTTAATTTAATCACTGCCAATTTTGTTATTTTGCGAAAACTTGCTGATATTTATTTGCTTTCTAACAATTCCTTTTGTTTCTAAAATAACCCGCAACTTTAGCTTTCATAGTTACTCACTTTTCATAAATTATTTGTTTGATTGAAGATTTCAGTCTCCCGTCCGCCTGTTTCAATATGACCAAATAGTCCTCAATAACAGTCTGAATATAAATAATGAGAATAATTTGTTTCATTTTATAAATGCAGTTTGGATATATTTCGGAATGGAAACTTTTTAAGGATTAGATTGTTACCGTTATTTTAACTGCTTTATTGTCCTACATTCAGTTATACGTCACTAAATCTGGTATTGTTATTGCTCTACTAGGTTTAATTAGAAATCAGACGAAGGTACTAGAAACGAGAAACCGTAACGTCATTCTATCAAAGTTAGATCGATCTTTCTTTCCAATGCTTTAAATAAAATTTGCGATCTTTAAGTAAACACCAACCCCATTGTATTTAACCAATCGTAGAACGACATAACAAAACCACCGCCAGCCGCAACGCACTGACACGCTTCGACCTTCCATGATCATCATCAGAGTACGACGGTAAACTGACTATCGAGGATCAAACCGCATTGAATATATATGGAAATCCAATTTAGATATGCGACTCTCACCTCTAGCAGTCTTGCATACATTGAACTAGACTGCTAGAGGTGAGAGCCACATATCTAAATTTGATTTCCATATATAGTCAATGCGGTTTTGATCCTCGATAGTCAGTTTGCCGCCGTACTCTGATGATGATCATGAAAGGTCGAAACGCGTCAGTGAGTTGCGACTGGCGGTAGATTTGTTATATTTTTCTACGACTGGTTAAATACACTGGGGTTGGTGTTTACTTCAAGCTCGAAAACTTGATTTAAATCATTGTTGCCACCACCCGCACAATCAATTATTGTTAAATTGTATTTTTTTCCAATAGTTATTAATAATTGTGTGGAAGCCTTCTGAGTGAAGGGAAACATCAAAGACGGACACGGCGCGTACTTGCAGATGAGGTTCAATCGGATCATTACGGAACTATGAGTGCAATCAGTAAAGCAGGAAAGAACATCGTGGAAACATCAAATACGATGATCGTGCCGCGCAACCATTAGCAACAAAATTTCCGTTATAAATTCTTAATGATAAGCTTCTTTACTTTTTTCTACTGCATTTTGCAGACCACGTACCAGTAGATATGTTGTCGTCTATTACAAATAAGACCTATTATTTTACTTACACTAGCCTTATTGGGTATAATCAACTACTAGTCTCCAGCTATTTATAGAGAAGACATAAAGAGATTTGGCTTCAAGTATCACCACTTGAACGAAATTTGCATACACATCATGGCATCTTCTCTATTTTCATAGTACATTTCAATTCTCCACGCAATATCATGCCATGGTTTACACATTTAACTTGAAATCGATCTATCCTCATTTGCGATGATCGAGTATGCTTCAAAAATTAACCCGAGACCTTTTCACATCAAACCGGGTACATAGCTGAAATTAAAGTACATGGACCACGCTGTGCTATTATAGGATGAGCCAACAATGAATTCCACACTTCGAGCTTATTTCTATTTACTAGGTAAGATATATCTGAATAATTGTCACTAGATAAAGGCTGAAAATTTATCTTTATATTTCCAGCAACATATCATATTAATACAGTAATCGATGATGCTTCCGACAATTTAGTGTCATTTTTCTAAACCTGACAGGTTTATTTATACAGTTTTATCTTCAATTTATATCTTTCGGTGCAAACAATAAAATCGTTTTCAAGCTAATTTCAAACTCTGTCACACGGTAATTATAAGACCTTCAGGTTACATGCTTTTGAATTTTCCTTATTAAATTTCAGTGCGTGAACTGTGAGCCAATATCCTCACTGTTTTTAACGCCATTAAATACAACGCAAATTGATTTTTTCAATTAAACAGCATGGATCTTATTGATTAGTTTCACTTAACGATAAAATTACAGATAATTGAGTTTTATTTGCTCAGGTGTCAGATAGGTAGTCTGAAATTTTGGGAAGAACTTCAAGGTCAGCCACGTCTCTATTTTTTCCTTTAGTCTTTGGCAAGCCCAGTAGCTCATATAATCGAGGTTCTCAAACAGTTATGTGGCCACTCGCAACCAGTTCGAGGCCCACCGGACTGCCAACAACATTTTAGGTTGTAAAAATGGGAAATTCTATACCCATAAAAATTTAATTAGATGCAAAAACAATATGGGGTGCTATTTTATAACTGGAAACACAAACCACCAACTTATGTCAATCACGTTACACTAGTTTAAAGGCACTTACCATCCTATAAGTAGTCATTCTACACAGCAACCAATGAATACCGTGTGTGAATGGAAGCTATATTGTTTGTTGGCATTCAATTTTAAATAAATATGAACATACATGCTAACAATTAAAATATTACTATCTAAATCAAGTTTACCTGTTTCAGATAAACTCCGATCTAATTAAATATAATCGGTCGAACGACATAGCAAATATACTACGTTGGATTAAATAGAGCATTAAATTACGAGTACACACTGTGGCACATATACACTCAAACAATTCACCAATACTTGAAGAGTTACCATTTAGAACGAAACCGGTCTCTTGAATAAATTGCATTTTATACATTACACAATGCTTCGCTTAAACCGAAAAATTTATATATAAGGGGATTGACGCTTATATAAAAATCGCAACCTTGATTTGGTAATTGACATCAATGCTCATATATTTATACACATAATATTTGATGACGATATATATATATATATATATATATATATATATATATATATATATATATATATATATGCTCACAAACACCAATACAACTTTTAATACTGTATATTTCAAGGACAACTTCATGGCTATATATATATATATATATATATCGATTAAAGCTTAAAATTTTATTTATATCTTGCAAATTATTGTCCAATAAAAAAGTAAATTTGGTTACTAACTATATACGGCGAGATACACACTCGTCACTATGGTCTGAAATTGTTGATTTTTTGGTATGTATGCAATAACATTTTTGAATTTTGAACGCTATTTATTTTATTCAAGTGCAAATTAAATAATGATGATGGAGATGCAAGGCATCTTTCCAGACAAATGCAAGTTATAATTGGCAAGCGTTCCCGAAACAAATAATCATTGTTAACTTTAATACACAAATGAAACACTAGCACAAATGAAACTTGGGTAAATACCTTATGAAAAGTGCTTAGTGCAAAAATGTGAGTGAAAGTACGCACGCTTCATAGTTGTGTTTGCGCAATTATTGATGCTTAACTGCCCTAAGGATACAAATGACGTAAATACTACACAAGTACCTTCCTTGCTATGTAATAATTAGCATCAAGCAGAATTCCATGATAAGTAATGGATTTTTAAAGAAAACTCGCTTCGTACAGTTCGCTTAGTTCTATTGTTTTGTCAATACATTCTAAGTCGTTTTGTTTGTTGATAAATTTTATTCAAATTCTATTTATTTTTTCACAGACTTTCACATTTAATGGGCGCATATATAGCACAGTTACGCAAATGATTCTGCGAACTAGTTCTGTCAAGAATTCCTATATCCGAGGCAGGGAAAATGTTGGACTGAATGCAAAGAATAGATTATTCTACCAACAACAACATGCCAGAATAGGAAATCTGCGGAAAGAGTGAGGGTACTGAGGTTTATCTAACGCCTTTCGAGACGCTAATTAAAAGAGTGGGATGAATTCCTTCAATATTGAAAAAAATTGTGATAACCAGGAATATGCTGCCTGAAATATCATTTTGTTAGTTGGTGCCAAATGATTTCAGTATTGGAAGAGTAAAATAATGAATTATTTCATGCTAGTGCTTTATTTTGTATTAGAATTTGTATAAGGCTATATATGCCATGCAAAGCCAATGTTGCAATTAAAACTGGAAGGAATGTAAAGTAACAAAAATGCCTCTCTTTAATGTCATGTGAGTTTCATCAATTCTCGACACTATTTACGGGGTGTCGAGACACCGCATTCTGTAAACGCCGGAGAGGGATCTTCGCGGCCCAGTCTCCCTCGTCCTTTCCCCGTCACCGGATCGAAGCGCTCTTTATGTGCACCGGTAAAACCGCGTACATCTGTGAGCCGTGCTGTGGTTGCATCCAGAGAGGTTGACTAAAATAAAAGGAAATAAATGTATTAATCAGAAATCTGTACATCCTTATACGTGAGCCAATGCAACTCGAAAATTTAAAATTTACCCAAGCTTAGAAGTTGGTTATCTTTTAAGCCAAAGTTCATTCAATTCAATATATAACAGTTAAATACTGTTTGTTGCGGAGACCTAATATATATGCAATTAGTTATTAGGTATTGCGCACCTAGTAAAAAATTCGTTCAACTATAACCAGAAGCATTAACCAAAGACAGCATGCACGGAAAGTATACTCTCGTGCGTACTGGCAACTCATCAGCAAGAGCCGGTATAACCCCCTTTACACACTAAATATTTGTTATATTGTAGGAGGTTGTACCGTCTCATTTTCCGTCATTCTTCACCCTAATATATAGTGTTTAAAGAGCGTAATACCGGCTCCTACTCATGAGTCGTCAGTAAGCACGAAACGAATGTGCATGAGATTATACATTCCGTTCATGCTGTCTTTGTTTTATCCTTCTGGTCAGAACTGAACTAATTTATTACTAGGTTCGCAACGCCTAATACATACTTGATTATATATTAGTTCTCCGCACCAAACAGTATTTAACTGTTATATATTAAATTGATTGATGTCATGCTTACCGCGAAATATGATAACTGGTATCGATCAAGGCCAGAGTGTATGGATTTACTGGAGTAACAGGTGTTCAGAAATAGTTGTAATTCTCAATTTCGGTGAGCTATAGCATAAATTGATATCCATCAGGTTGGTATCATGTACCGACTCGGTAACCATAGTGTTAGCACCATGTACCTTTTCGGTACATCATGTTGGTATCGGTTACTGACACAATAGCCATAGTGTTAGTATCCTTTACAGACTAGGTATATATATATATATATATATATATATATATATATATATATATATATATATATATATATATATATATATATATATATATATATATATATATATATATATATACCTAGTCTGTAAAGGATACTAACACTATGGCTATTGTGTTAGTAACCGATACCAACATAGCAGTACCGAAAAGATACTTGTTGCTAACACTATGGTTGCCGAGTCGGTACATGGTTCCAACATGATGGATATAAATGCATGCTATAGCTCACCAAAATTGAGTTTATTTCATAAGGTTCATTCCTCAAATGTGGGGTTGATGTCATAATTGATAGTCTTTTGCTTTTAATGTTGCCTATCCGAAAATTAAGAAGTGCGATTTTAATGAAAATATCTAACTATTAAAACGAAAACCGATTTATCATTTGAGAAGAAGAATGAAGTGTATGCCCATTCTGTTGAATAAACAAGACTCATAATAAGGATTTTCTTTTCGTTATATTCCGCAGATGTTTTTCATGTAATTGGGTTTTGATTTTTGATGGCACTATGCTTGTGAATTATTAATCAATAAAACTGATGTTCATCAGTCTACCAAGATAATTCCAGTAGACAAGTCAGTTGATTGAATATGCATTCCTGCTCTAGATTCAAGCTTTGCCAATAATTAAACATGCCAATCTTCTGAAACATATAATTACGTAATTGAAGCAGGTATTATAGATTTTCAATCAAAGTTGCTTTGAACTATATTAGCTAAGCAAATTATACTACTTTTTATGTTTGACCCGTAAACAAATTTTGGATTTAAAGTTTCCGAAAATTTGTTTATGTTGAATCCTGTTCTATAAACTGTAGCAGCAAGTCTGTCGTACACAGAAGTTTAGATTACATTAAGTTTGGAATTATGACGTCCTAAACATTACTCAATAATTAGAAATAACAAAATTACAAACTTCTCATTCGTGCTAGTAATTCACCTAAGGCTATAAATGTGATAAATACTTATTCCGGGTGGTTTATTACTTTTTTCTACGTAGTTTAGCTACGATTAGAATAAACGCGGTAAATGTACCATTAATGAAGCAAATTCACAAATATTTTTATCACATACTTTAATCTATTTATACATTAATATTACAGTGAAAATTGAAAAGTATATATGTTATGCTCTAGTTACTTATATGCCCAGAAGAAACCAAATATATAGACCAAATCAACACTAAAGGCTTTTCCTATATATATATGTTTATATATATATATATATATATATATATATATTGTACCTAGAAAGACATTTTATCAGTTATCTGATAAAATTTCTTTTCGTTTTTGCACATAGGAAGGGTAAAATAAATTTTAGTAAAGCTCGCATTTCAAAAGAGTATATATATATATATATATATATATATATATATGTGTGTGTGTGTGTGTTTAGTATATATATATATATATATATATATATATATATATATATATATATATATACATATTATGTATATATATTTTTTACGCCTGACATAATAAATCAACTCGATAGCATTTCTGTAGATGGTGTGTTTTTTGCTCTTGTGGTGGACAGTTAAAACTTTAGATCGGTCACGATGTCAAACAGGTCGAACTTGAAGGAAAGACCGACGAAGACAACTTACCTAGTATGAGACTAAAAATTGAATGTAGTGTGCGGCTTAGATGTCACAGTGGGTACGTGGCAATAATCAAAATAAAATTTGCCAGTTTCATGCTGTTTTCGCTATAAATCTGGAAAGTGCTTGATGACATCTGGTCTTCTTGATTAGTTGCATTTGCTACTTTATCATCTTTATAATTTATACTAAGCTATATATATATATATATATATATATATATATATATATATATATATATATATATACAAAACCTCCAATTATTTTTCAATTCAAAATTATCTCCTCACTAAAAATCGAGAGTGCGTTTTGGAAGGTTAGGTTAAAAGCAATGTCAAATGAACTCGAATTAAAAAATAATTACACAAAAACATGGATTGTTATTTAACTAAAATTGCACGTAGTACTCGTCTTGAGTGGCGCAATGGACAAACGAAAATCATCAAAGCAACTCTGACTTGATTCGATTCTCGGTCGCAGATATTCTGGCCGCTAATGTAGGTGTGCCGAATAAGGATGAAACTGCTCTACTTGAAAAATTGCATTTTCTATCTTATAAAATTAACCAATCATTTATTGCGCGAGTTGTGGTAAAAATTCTTTAAATCAAGTTGGCGAGCTTGAAGTAAACACCAATCCGGTTGTATTTAACCAGTCATCGAACAACAAAACAAAATTACCGACAGTCGCAACGCACAGACGCGTTTCGTCCTTCCACGATCATCATTAGATTACAACGGCAAATTGACTAGCGATGATCAAACCGCATTTCATATATATGGAAACCAAAATTATATATGTGGCTCTCACCTATAGTAGTCTTGTATACATTTTACTCGACAATGCGGTTTGATCCTTGCTAATCAGTTTGCCGTCGTACTCTGATGATGATCGTGGAATCTCGAATCGCATAATTTCGTGCGACTGGCGATGGTTTTGCTAAGTTTTTCGACGACTGGTTAAATACAGTGGGATTGGTGTTTATTTCAAGCTTGCAAACTTGATTTAAATTATATCTTATGCAATGTTTAAAATATACCGAATACATACATATAACACCAGTCCTAAAATAAAACTTTAATTACAAATCACAGGACAAAATGTGTTTATTACCTGCAACGCAATTATTATTTTGCTCAAATAAGATAGGTATGTACTCCGACAAGCGTGAATACAACCTCAATTTTTCTGTTTACATTTGATTGTCCGCTGAGACATTTCCAATAACAAATAATTTTAGATGTAGATTGCAGTGGAATTTGTAAAAGGTGTTCGGTGATAGGTGTTATCAGAATAAGTTCAACTGAAAGAAACGTAAATGCCAAAGTGGAACGCAATTTACCTCCTTTGCACTTTGTTGCCTATTCACAGTTTTTTTATTTTATGTAAATATGTACAAGGTTCCTATCGACAATCTATGACAAGTCAAATTTTCGTCGGTAAATTAACATCAAACTTGTTCAGATTAGACGATTTGCTTTTACGTCAATGTTTCAACTTTCTAATAGTTGCTTGTTAAGATTGAAGAATCACAAAACGACAAAAGTATGAAATTCGCATTTTTCTAAAGGCTTGGAGTTCATTCGAAGTATTTGATGGATCTCTCAGATTTGATCGTATGTGATTTATTTTCTCATAAGTATAAAACTAATTTCAAAATAAAACTCTTTGTAAATTCTTTAAATCAAGTTTGCGAGCTTGAAGTAAACACCAATCCCATTGTATTTAACCAGTCGTCGAACAACATAACAAAACTACCGCCAGCCGCAACGCACTGACGCGTTTCGACCTTCCTTGATCATCATCAGAGTACGACGGCAAACTGACTATCGAGGATCAAACCGCATTGAATATATATGGAAATCAAATTTAGATATGCGAATCTCACCTCTAGCAGTCTCGCATACATTGAACTTGACTGGAAATGTCGGCTGCACAATTTCTATGCAGTCACGAAAATAAACTGTTTGTAGCTTTCGCCACATATACATATAATAGCAATACAATTTAACAATAATTGTTTGTAAAATGTTTCTTGAAAGAGTTTCCTTGATGCGGAACTGGAATAATTGTAATTACCTGATCTGCGTTTTGACTAACGCAGCTTTCATTGTTCCAGTAATTTTCTTTTTCTATGATATTTCGATCTTCCTTACCGAAGATCTTCATCAGATGCATTTCACGAAACAAATGAAGCAAGCGCGTTATTTCTTCTAGTCATACGCACACACACACAAGTGACACACGTATAACCAATGAATGGTCAGTCTGGGGTATATAAATATTATGACTAGAGGAAATAACGCGCTTGCTTCATTTGTTTCGTGAAATGCATCTGATGAAGATCTTCGGTAAGGAAGATCGAAATATCATAGAAAAAGAAAATTACTGGAACAATGAAAGCTGCGTTAGTCAAAACGCAGATCAGGTAATTGTTTGTAAAGTTGATAAGATACATTTGTGCAGTCACTTATACCACAAAGTTGAAGAAGCAACGAAGCGCATCATAATTAGACTGCGTTCAGCTTTTGCATTTACATAGTGTGTAGCTGACTTAGTTTTGATAACACCCACCTCCAAACTTACTTTATCCAGTGTGAATGACAAAATTCCTCTGTAATCTGCATCTAACGTTATCTTAAATTGGGATTGTTTCAGCGGAAAACCATTTGCAAGCAGATGCAGTAAAAGATATAAATCACGCATTTATTTAAAGCTAGGTTAAGATCTTGATGTAAACTCAGTCTTATTATATACATACATTTGTCATCCAGCACTATGGAGAATTTACTGCGGACCAGGCTCGAACCTGGACACGTCTGCTTCGGAACCTGTTACTCCAACCACTGAGCCACTCTGCCGCACTCTACACTACATTTTTAGTTATATTATAAAATGATCTACTAGATCAAATTCGTTTTCTTCATTATACGTTGATTATTTTATATTTCAAAATATGTGTATATAATGGGATTTTTGTTTATAATGGCAGATTTGGGGTGTTTAGTTGAAAATTTAGGAATAAATGTTTGCATTATAGACTTCACCTAGAGAAAATGCTAATCTAATTACATCAATTAGCATGTAAATGAAAATTATTTAGTGTGTGGCAAGGTGGCTCAGTGGTTACAATCAAAATTTCCGAAAGCAAAAATTTCCGAAGCGACGTGCCAAGGTTCGAACCTTATCCGCGGCAAATTCTGGGCAGTGCATGAAGAGTTAAAAATAGAGTTAAACCCGATCTACTGAATGAATTCTCTTTTCTATATTATACAGCGCTTAATTTATTATAATGAATATATATATATATATATATATATATATATATATATATATATAGATTAATCTTCGCTTTACAATCTCTCATTTATACACATGCTGAGTGTTCATATGCTTATGTGGGTTGCAACAAATTTGACTCGGTTTTGCCTCTAGTTCTTGTTTGGGCTGATTGGTAAGTGTGTTATCGTATGTGTCTGAGAGTGTGCCTGTTTACATGCAAAGTCTTTCTCGTTGTAATGCAAAGTGGTGTCGGAGATTGGGTCATTATTTTATTGATGGCGGGAGAGTTAACCAACTGTTCGCATTGTTGGCTGTTACGTGTACGAATTTTATTTTCCCAAGTGTATTATTTCGTTTCCTTTTCTTTCGTAATTTTTTTTCTTCAATTGGTAACAACGCAGGTGCGGATTGCAGTACTGAATGCTTATATTGATTCGAATTTTCTGTCTCCATGTGGGTAGATGTTTTCCCCTTCAGTTTGTTGCTAATCGGATCGAATTTTTTTTGAGTCTGGTCGAGGAAGTGCTTGATCTTGCCTGGATGCTAGTAAATTGGTGGATTGTATGATTCGTGGCCAAACGATTAGAATAACATGTTGATGAAAATTTTAAATATTTAGCTATGTAATTTGTTTTATATAAAGGGCTTCGTAATCAAATGAAAACCCGGAATATATATATATATATATATATATATATATATATATATATATATATATATGAATATGTATATTTATATATATATATATATATATATATATATATATATATATATATATATATATTACTTTTATATGGACTTCTTGTCTGTTTAAACATAATTAATTGTTTTGTTTCACATCTTCAGTAAATCGTTTGAAATGATGAAGCAAGGGGCTATCTCTATAAGTTTGAATTTAATATTAAAATTAATATATGGCAATAAGTATTCCACGTATTTGAAGAATACATAAGAATACATTTGCTGACTTATATCATGTATATTATACCTAGTCAGTATGTATATATATATATATATATATATATATATATATATATATATATATATATATATATATATAATCCAAAGTTCGGAACGAGAAAGTAAGCCAATTTAGTTGTTTAAGGTATGTATTTAACTTTTCTGCTTTGTTGCATCACGTGATTGCCTGAATTATTGTCCTGATCTGTTTAATGATTACGATTTTTCTTTCGGGACTTCCATTGATTAGTGTGATAATCATTTTTTGTTCATGGATTATAAAAGGATAAATAAGATTCATTTTAATATATTAAGCTAAAAGAGTTTCACCTTGTTCTTAGGTAACTTCTTACACGTTTGCCTTTGAGTTGAGAAATATAGTTTGCGAGTGCTCATTGGAGTAGTTGCCTTGACTCATGTACATCTTGCGTCCGATACAGTCACTTTCATTGATCTGTTGTCTATGTGTGTTTTTCTGCTAATATTAAACGTCTTCCGTTAATCATCCAAATTACGCAAATGTTCGTTACTTTAAATTGTGGTTTGTGTTTGCGATCTTGCACGCAACTGCAATATTTTAAACTTTTTTGTGCAGCCTACGTTAAAATTGCGCTGTTCGTAGCATATGGTAAAATAGCACTTCTGATGATAATAGATTTCTATAAATTGATATCTGCTCATCAGATAGCGATCTTTCCGAATTATTAGTTAATTTTTTGTTAATTGTATAACATTTAACTTATGACAGTTTTTCTCCGATCTCTTTGACTGTTGAGGGCGTATGGAGTTATAGCCGCCTTGGGTTGGAAGCCTGTTTATACGCATCATTGGAAGCACAAAAATAGTTGCATACTCATTGTAAAATAGAGACTAATAGCTCTTACCTAAAACCTCAAACCACTAGAGAGTTATTGTGTGAT
Organism: Eudiplozoon nipponicum; assembly: GCA_029291075.1. Lineage (NCBI taxonomy): Eukaryota > Metazoa > Platyhelminthes > Monogenea > Mazocraeidea > Diplozoidae > Eudiplozoon > Eudiplozoon nipponicum. Next base: position 28,465 of record JAQBSW010003621.1, read on the forward strand.
AGATTTTTCTGGTCTGATTGTAAATGTCGTAAAATGCCGTGTTCTTGGACTAAGTAGAGGAAAGTCGACAGGAAACGCAACTTCACCTGTACGGCAACAGGGCGTACGTCAACATACGTACGGTAGGCTTTCAGCAGCATTTGATGATCTCCGTGTTCCGATTAGGCCCACAGATAGTTAATCAAATAACAGTTTCAATAGGAGGACTATCACCTCGCGAGCTAGTCAATCTTTTACGGCTACCGAACTGCACAAGCGCGGCAGCGGCTTTGATTGTCTACATGAGATGACAATTGCTTTGAGCACTCCATAATCCTGTGCCTACCTTACGAGATAAGGCGATACATGAGCCAGCCCAGCGCCAGCGTCATCCAGCCGGGTATGGTGTTGCCTTTAACCTATCGAGTGCTGCTTTTACTCAGCGGATGGAGTTCATAACTGGCTTAATGTAGCAAATAAGTTGTAAACAGCGTTGAAGCGCAACAACTTCTTTGGGTTTTACGCTCTAATGCAACGTATTATTTGTAATCATACCGCTAAAACTGTACGAGTGCCATCAGTTTCTGAAATCAACAAATTCCAAAATTTCTTCAATCCATTATATAGTACAACATTATGTTTAGCAATTAAGTGGTCCCTCAAATCTGTTGCATGATGAACATCGAAACTCCTAATTTTTATAAAGTTGCAGTCATTTTCCGTCTCGTGTTCGAAAGCAATGCGGCAGGAGACAAATATCTACCTTTCAAGGTTTTCATATTCGGCAAATCAGACGTTCAGAATGATCTGCAAAAAAATAATTAATGCAATCAGGAGAACGACATCGGTCCACAACGAATGGAAAACTGCCGTTGTAGTTCCCATCTACAAGAAGACGACACTAAAGCCGCTTTCAACTATTATAATATTCGAGTGCTTTGTAGTGCCTTAAAGATGGTCATAGAGATGATCGTCCTCAGAAGCATACGCGACAAGCAAAAATGTAGAACTAGACCAATTCATGGTAGAATTTAGCTCAAGATCGGAATAGATGGACCAAATGCATACAGTAAAGCGCACATTTAATTTACGCCATCGGCAAATGCGGTCCAACATTTTTGCTTGTCCAGTCTAATCAGCCGTATTTAATTCTGACCCGTGTGCAAATTAATGTCAAGCTGTAGAAAATAATGGAGTCTTGACCAAACTTGTTCTATAGAATGTGGCATGTTATATTTACAAATTTGCGTGTATTAATAAAAGTACGGATCTGTTGAAAATTTTGTATTTAGCTCCGGCGAGCGCAAATGATGTGTCGTTGCTCCCATTCTTTTTAGTTACTCTGTCGACACGGTCTTTGTTGGGGTCACCGCAGCACTTTCCGTGGTGAAGATTGGTGATAATGGCCCGCCTGATTGCATCAAATCCTCCGAGGATGCTATTCTGATTACAGAAAACGAAAACAGGGCCCACGGAGCAATTAATTGTTCCAAAAAAACTGTTCACTCATTAAGCTGTCAGTTCAGAATTGATGACCGTGCTTAATGATGCCAAACTGCCTGTCGTTAAAGATTTGCTTTCCTTAGAATTTCAACTGACGCAGGACGCATCTTTTTCTGGCGATATTCTCCCACGTTTCGGCTTTGCAGCTGCTTCTTTTGGAAGCTTTTGCCAAATATTTTGAGATCGCGCGTCTGTTTCCGTACGTGTCTAGGCAAATGTTTTCGAGTCAAGCATATTTTCGGTCCTGTTTTATGCCGTGCAAAACTTGATGACGACACAATATAGTTGCCAACACATAAACAGCCTAGTTAATCCATGTATTTGCTCGATTTGGTTTAGGTCATTGACAGACAAGCGTCAGGAGATGCCAAGCGAGAGCAAATATCACGAAATAACCATTTATAAGCGGCCGTTTCTTGACATTTCATCGCCATTAAATTTGTATATGAAACGACGCTAACGCTGGTGGGTACACAGTTTTAGAAGGCCAATTTTAAATTCTGTTTTCGAGGCTACAAAAGCAACACGCGTGGCTGGTTAAAACCACAAAAGTTGTAGGCCAGCCTTATCTCGGACGGATATTATAATTCGAAATAAAGGACACTATTACGACGCACATTATCTGTGTGTAGCGGCAAGCGGGTTTGAGAGGAGAGGCCTAGTTGATCATGCTCATTGGCATTGGCTCCTTGCAATTGTACCCTAAGATGAGATCCAGATTTCCAATTATTATACTGGTCTGAGCGTTGCTAATTTTCTACAGGTTAGAGTATATATTAAGCGTTTATTAAGTTTAATTTAAACCATCATAGCTACCTGAGGGTATTAAGCCCGTTTTCTTTGCTTTCTAGGGATTCTTTTTACAAAAAAATTAACAAATTTTCCCTATTTCAGTAATTCTGATTTTATTGTATTGTGTTACCACGTTCTTATAACAATGGGCAAACCGTCTGACATAGGATCTTTAAAGTTGATTATATTGGCTTAATTACGCTTCATTTACATAGCATGACCACTAAAATTACGCTCAACTCATGACAATGAACGTATATATAATAAATCAAATCCTAGGTGACATATTTGAAACTTCTAAACAGTCTACTGAGGCCTTAGTCTATTTTTCAAAATAAACAACTTTTTTATTTTAGTGGTATACTTAAGAGAATCTGGTAGACGTAAATTTGCAAAGCAGATGGATTTTTTTCCAATTATAATATTGGTAAATTGCATTCTTTTGAAATAAAAAAGTAATGGAATTTTTTGTTTCTAGAAAATCACACATAAAAAAGTTATCTGCATGGTACTTGATAGATGACTGCCAAACTTACTGTGGTGCCGTGCAATACCGGCGAGTTACCGGCGATTTTTTGTCGGATTTCTTCGGCCGCAACTGACAACTCCATTGTTCCACCTCTAGAGTTGCTGTAGGCTTTGGCTAGTCTGCCGTCGATGAAATCTTCAAATCCTTTAAAATCCACACTCCTATTGCGGTTAGCGTAGTAGTTTTTTTTGTTTTTTTCGTTGTATTTGGCGTTGTTTACGTAGTCATTGATATTTTATTGGATAAGTCAAATGAAAATCAAAAAGTCATTCAAAATTTATATTATAATCTAGGTTAACGTTGGAATTTTATCAAATGCATAAAACAACTAAACGTTTCAAATATTTTTGCCTTACCATTCGTTGCAATTTCTTGAAAAAAGACCCGGAAAATGTCAAATGACTCTCTTTTACAGTTATGCCAGCAAATCCAATTCATTACATTTTAGAAAGGTATTGAAGAAATGATAATAAGTACTTTAATTCAACTAGTTATTCAACAATTTTGTTAGTAAAATCGATTGGATATACTGCGAAAATTCCTTTAAAATTCACGAGATCAAGTTGGGTCTTCAAATGATCAATGATTAGGCTTGTAATAAGCTAGCTAGACACAGCTTTGCGCTGCCGCTGCTCTTGATGAAGCTCGGCAAATTCACAGATATGTAGGCTGAGATTTTTAGTTTATGTTTTACTTATAACTGTCAAACATAATTGGTCACAAATTTGCGGCCGACAGGCGAATTGATTTGCGAAAATAACCATAACAATTCACTGGCGTACTAGCGTATAATTTAGTAGTTTGTCTGTACACACTCAATAAAATCTTTCCAGAGCATATTCATTTGCGAATCTCAATTATGGCATTCGACGGCAAACTTGCCCATTTCGGCATTGTTTGCAAAATCGTGTTCACTTGATATTCGTTTATGTGCATATCTGTTGTTTCAAGTTTCATAACTTTTCTACTGAGCTGGAATTCATATATTCTTGATTACTGAGAACTAAAATATATCATATGACAAATTATGTACTAGGTTTATAGTATGTAATTAGTCGAAATATGGCAATAGTAATATGCTAAAGTCTACAATAACAAACGCTGTATTATAATGTACACATGCATTTCGTACTTACTGGCGACTTATCAGAAGGAGCTGACACCACACTCAAATCAAAAATAAATTTTGTCAAGAAATGAGGGGATCTAGAACGGCGCAATCTCTATTACGTATGTATTTATAGAAGATATTGTGAGTTGGATTTTTTAACCACATTACTACAACTTTATTGGAGGTGAAATCTACTTCTACTCTACTAAATATTCGTAATACAATTTGCACGGTCCTACAGTTCCACATTATTCGATGAAATAAATTTTATAACAGTTAAAACCCACATACTTCACCAAAATATATAGTGGTTAAAGAGCGAAATACCGGCTCCTATTGATGAGTCGCCAGTAAGCACGAAACGAATGTGCATGAAATTATACTTTCCGTTCATGCTGTCTTTGGTTTATTCTTCTGGTCACAACTGAACTAATTTGTTACTAGGTTCGCAACATCTAATACATAATTGCATATATATTAGTTATTCGCAACAAACAGTATTCAACCGTTATATATTGAATTCAATGATGTCATGCTTACCGCGAAATGTGATAACTGATATCGATCAAGGCCAGAGTGTATGGATTTACTGGAGTAACAGATGTTCAGAAATAGTTGTAATTCTCAATTTCGGTGAACTATAGCATAAATTTATATCCATCATGTTGGTACCATGTACCGACTCGGCAACCATAGTGTTAGTACCATGTACTTTTTCGGTACAATAATGTTGGTATCGGTTACTAACACAATAGCCATAGTGTTAGTATCCTTTACAGACTCGGTATATATATTATATAGTGTGAGTTAGCGTTGAAGTCGCATTGTCGAAGACTTTACATGATGTTAGCTTCACTATTGCAGGTTTACACATTCGTCTAGGAGATTGTACCGTCCTATTATCCCACATTCTTCACCCAAATATATAGTGGTTAAAGGGCGTAATACCGGCTCCTACTGATGAGTCGCCAGTAAGCACGAAACGAATGTGCATGAGATTATACTTTCCGTTCATGCTGTCTTTGGTTTATCCTTTTGGTTACTACTGAAATAATTTGTTACTAGATTCACAACACCTAATACATACTTGCAAATAAATTTTATGTTTGGATGTAGTATCGCCTCCTACCGTCAAGTCGTCACGATGCAGGAAAAGCATGCGTAGATGAGGCGATACAGATATTTTATATTTAATTTGGCATATAGTTCTGATTTAATTTGAATTAAATTGTTAAAAGGTACGTAAACACCAATATAGAATTGGACTGAGATTTGTGTGGAGATCACTCGGCAGGTTTTCTAAATAACTTACCTTAAACAATCATTGACTGACCAGGTGGTTATTGAAATTATTTTAACCAAGTTTGCGTGCTTGATATAAACAGCGATCTTATTCTATTTAGCCATTGGGACAAAATTTGTGACTAAAGGTAGTTTGCCTGTGTTGAGCAATGGGATAAATACAATGCGATTGATGCCTATATAAAGAGCACAAAATTGATTTAGAGATATAAATTATCTGTTTCTTCCGATGTAGCATTTTATTGAGTTCCTTGGACATAAATAATACTTTCTTCTAACCTATTTTAGATAATGTGGATAAATGTAGATTAAATATGTACAGAAAGTCTGAAGATAAAAGTTGTTTAAAAAACATTACGTGAGAGCAGACGTATTTGTAAAATTTTCATAGTTTAATTTTTATATGTTAAGAAATTTTGCCAGTATAAATATTTTCTTGTGAGTTCAGATTCAATAAATAGGTATTAATTAGAACTATTCATCGGCCATTTTACAACTTAATTAAATATTTGCACCCACCTTTTCGTGTTTCCAATGTGCGCTCGAAATTCTATATCCACTCTATTCGAATCGAGTTGCTTGTTGTAAATCTTACAGTCGGTGCAGATTTTCTTTATCGTATTGTCTGTCGCAGTGGTGGAGCCTTTTTTCACAAAATTGCAGAATGCATAAAATGAGCTCTCCAGTTCGCTTGACATTGTTCCTATTAGCAATGAGCGAAGTTAATCAAGATTTAAAAATAGGCTTTAAAATTGTCAGTTTAAATTTCTGCTTCTGTGAAACAAAATAAATGCAAAATTTGGAGCAAAATTTTAAGTCCTGCTTATCAGAATGCGAAGGTAATTCACAATATAAAATTTCTCTCTGTTCTAATCGAATGAAGCAAGTAACGTTTGCGTAGGTGAAGAAAATCAAGAGTTTTACTGAGCAATTTATCTGCAGCCAATGAAATGGCGATTTCCCAAACTCGTTCAGCGTACTAAAGGTAAAAAGTTTGCCAAATGCAATCAAATGCTTTCACTGTCTGTTATTGGTTCATTCAATAAATTCAGTCTACTGCAAGATAATGCACACACTCGCCTTATATACAAATGTTTAAATTCTTAACAAACAAGGTAAAATAATGCGTTAGAACGCCACGTATAATTTTTCACATAAATATGTTCTACGTTTTAATGTTTTTTTCCCTGCGCAGTTCTTATGACCAACAATTTCATTAGACTTATTTAAAAACATAAAACTTGTTTGCACAAAATATGAAGTTACCTGGATTTCTACATTTCCCCAACCGCTTCAAATTTGCGATAATTTTTTCGACGTTTTATAGAATAATTTTCTCGATTATGCATTAACTTCTGGTAAAACCAATTTTGTTAAATACTGCAAAACCCTATCATAAGTAAAAAAACCAATAGATTTTTATTGATTGAATTTGATAATAATGAAAATTTTTGCAAAAGAATATTTTTCAAAACTTAGCATTATTTAGACACTAAAATTAGGTATCAATATTCAAACAATAATAAATAACCATACACTCTGGCATTCATCGATATCAGTTATCACATTTCGCGGTAAGCATGAAATCATTCAATTCAATATATTACAGTTAAATACTGTTTGTTGCGAAGAGCTAATATATATGCAAGTATGTATGAATGTGCATGAGATTATACTTTCCGTTCATGCTGCCTTTGGTTTATCCTTCTGGTCACAACTGAACTAATTTGTTACTAGGCTCGCAAAACCTAATACATACTTGCATATATTAGATCTTCGCAACAAACAGTATTTAACTGTAATAATAAATAATATTCCGTTTGTATGTACTGTCATAGAGATTGGAATTTGCTGTATGACCGCGAAAAATGTTCAATATTCACATACCTACTATTAATCATGATGCGAAAATCTACAATAAATTAAACAAATCTTGCCCAGTTAACTGTATGTACATGTTTACTTATATATTAAAATTGAATTATTAAGGCGGAATTTCGATTATATATGCATGAACGTAAACATACACACGTATAAATATATATATATATATAATATCATAAAATTTCACCAGTCATTGAAACACGGCAATAAATATTATTTAGGCGTTAATAATTTTTTTAAAGAAAGCAAAGAAAATCATAGTCCTTTAATTACTCATCAATACATATTTATTTGCACTGTTTTCAGAAAAGTCTCCTTACTGGAAGGTAAACGTCCAGAATTTGCTGGTTTTATTTCTAGTACTGATTAGTTAAACCAATTGCATTCCCGTTTCCATAATGCAAGCTTGTTTTAGACACTGAGTCATTAGTAACAACTTAATTCAAATAGTACCAGAAAGATATAAAAAATCAGCATGAAAAAAGATGTATTCTCAAGTACATATCCGTTTCGTACTTACAGATGACTCATTAGTAGGTGCCGCAAATTCGCTTTATACTCACTAAAGATTTGGTTTATCAAAATCTCCCTCCAAATCAGGCGGAGGCTTATGCATGCAACACCATTAATTTCAAGCTAAATAAACACAGGATGTTTGTAAATAATTTGAAAATAAACGGGTGATGCGGTTTGATCCTCGATAGTCAGTTTGCCGTCGTACTCTGATGATAATCATGGAAGGTCGAACGCGTCAGTGCGTTGCGGCTGGTGGTAGTGTTGTTCGACGACTGGTTAAATACAATGGGATTGGTGTTTGCTTCAAGCTCGCATACTTGATTTAAAGAAACAGGTGAACTACTTGTGTGTGTGCGTACGCGAGTCCGTGTTGTCTCACCATGTACGTTTCCCGCTTCCTGTTTATTGCTGCTTACCGTATGTTTTTAATCATAATTTTTGTTTAAATTGACAATGAAGAGGATCAGCTAATAAAATCGACTTAAGTTCTGAAGAAAAGAAAATGGCCTTTTTTAACTGTGTTTTACTGACCTACTTTAAATTAAATTTTATCTTTCATACATTATGTATTTCTCAATTCAATATCTAAAGATAATGTAATAAACCAAATGTTACTTCTTAAAACATTGTTGTCGTTCAATCTGCTTTGATTGCTAATAATTTATTATTTTAAATTATTAAAATATTAAGCATTTTTCTTCAGACACATAAAAATGAACATTTAAAAATATTACTAAACATTGCGCAAGTGGCGGTAACTATTCATTAAATCAAGTTTGCGAACTTGAGGTAAACACCAATCACATATTATTTAACCAGTCGTTCAACAACACAGTAAAACTACCGCCAGTCGCAAGCACTGACGCGTGACCTTCCATGATCATCATCGGAGTAAGACGGAAAACTGAATAGCGAGGATCGACCCGCATTGCATATATGGAAAACAAAATTTGATACGCGGCTCTCACCTCTAGTAGTCCTGCATACATTGTACGTTACTGAAAATCTCGGCTACACAATAACTATACATTCACAAACATAAATAGTTTGAAGCTTTCGCGTAACTTATATAAACAATACAACTAAGCATTAATTGATTGCGCGGGTTGTGGTAACAATTATTTAAATCAAGTTTGCGAGCTTGAAATAATAACCAATCATGTTTTATTTGTTTAGCAGACAACCGCCAGTCTCGCGCGTCAGTGCGTTCGAATGGCGGTAGTTTTGCTATGTTATTCGACAACTGGTTAAATACAATGGGATTTGTGTTTACTTCAAGCAAGAAAAATTGATCTTATAAATTGTTACCACCACCCGCGTTATCAGTTATTGTTAAGTTGTATTAAATTTTTGTATATTTGGAGAAAGATGCAAGAAGTTAATGCTTGTAACAACATAGAAACTTTGCAGCCGACATTTCCAGCCAAGTAAATTTTATGCCAGACTATTAGAGATGAGAGTCGCATAACTGATTTTGCTTTGCATATATATGCAATGTGGATCGATCCTCTCCGGGCATTTTGCCGTCGTACTCTGTTGATTATCATGGAAGGTCGAAACGCGTTACGTATCAGTGTGTGCGACCTGGCGGTAGTTTTTCTATGCTGTTCGACGACCGGTTAAATTAAAAGGAATTGGTGTTTACTTCAAGCTCGCAAACTTAATTTAAATAATTTAAAATATTTTCTTACATAAAATAAACATAATATTCAACGTTTTCATATTTTGCACACAACAGCAGGTATGCCGACAGTTGCAAGCACTAATACGTTTTGGACTTCTGTGGTCTTCATTAGAGCAGGGCGTCTAGCTGACGAATGAGGCTCGAACCACTATATAATTATTACGTTTTAAAAACTCTAAAATTTGTTCTTTACCACCCGTGAAGTCATTTATCACATAATAGAATGCTAAATTTTCATATTATCGCTCAATTTACTCTCCCGTAGTTGAGGATAATAAACTTAAAGCTTTAGTAACATGTAGACATTTTTAAGGTTATTATTATTTATTTATGATTATGCGTTATTAATGGAATATTAAAACAGAAGTTAGATTAAAATGGACAAATAGGCAGTCATAATACTGTCATATTTTATCATTTCAATTTTATAGACGGCAGTTTTTAATGGCTTACATTCTATTCATATGTAATTGTCGGTTTAATAAAAATACTGCTTAACAGCACTATAAACATGGTCGCGGATAATTAACACGTTTGTATTTGTAATTTAGGCAAGGCATTCCTAGAAGCACGTTAGTTTTAAAACGTCTTAAATAATACGCTAAAGTCAGCATGAATAAAAAGGTGTAATCTCATATTTACATGAGTTTTGTGCTTATTTGTAATTTATTTTATGCTTCAGACTAAGATATGCGCCTAAATTTTTCTGTTGCATTCTCAGGAAGGTGATTTCGGCGTGCTCGATATTTTTAAGAATAACGCATTACAAAAAAATGTTTATAGAAAAATTTTAAAGAAGGCTAATTTATACTTCAGATCTCAACCTGATATAAGTTTCTGCAACTTGTTATCGTAAATTTACGAACGTCGGAAAAGATTACGTCTGCGTAATTGGTAATTTCAAACCGATCATAAAAAATCAGTCAGAAACAGAATATCCAAACACAAACACACACACAAACACAAATCGCATGCTTTTATTCATTTTGTATTTTAATTTTCTTCAATTATATCATCTAATATACTTATCAAATCTATTAAAATTATGTTTTACAGAGTTAAATATAATTTTTCTTATTTTTGTGCGGTTAAACAAAATTGCATTGAAGCCGCTACCCATTCAGTAGATGTTTAACTTAGCTGCCATTAACAAAAACACACGCGCAAATTCATTCAAACAAAAAACTCTCAAACGAACATGCACACACCTACAGAAATATACACTTTCACAACCGAAATAAAAACGGCCACGATTCAAAAAAATAGCTGGTTTTCATTGAACACTTGGTTGACAGAATTTTCCTCCAATATTCCGGCTTCCAATATTTCGCATTTTTTATAACAGAAAATTTCACTCCAAGACGAGTTATCGATATCGTAGGTAAATAAGCCTTACTTATAACGCATTTTCAGGAAAAAATAAATTTAAAAAATGTACTCTGGCTTCAGACTTATTGTGTTATCTTCAACGGTATAAGAAATGCACACTTTGAAATTCCAAAACAATAAAATACCAGACCGCGTACAAAATAATCAACAGGCCTTTCGTTCTCAAATTTAGCCGAATGATACTCTTTACTAATCACTTGCAATGCATAAAAACATGATTGATGTAAAAATTACGGAAAAAGATATCAGTAATCTTCCGTTAAAAATATCCAGTAAAAATGCATAAGAATAAGTGAGACGGCTTTTTAACATCGGAATAAATTCGATTGTTGTCAGAGAATTTCCGATATGTTTTACTCTTAAACGACGTTTTGACATTTTCTCCTCAAGTATCTACAAATTATCGTATATATAGAGAAACCAAAGGCAGCATGAACGGAAATTATAATTTCATGCACATTCGTTTTGTGCTTACTGGCAACTGATCAGTAGGAGCCGGGATTACGCCCTTTAACCATTCTATATTTTGGTCAAAATGTGGGATAATAGGACGGTACAATCTCCTAGACGAATGTGTAAACCTGTAATAGTGAAGCTAACATAATCTAAAGTCAACGACAATGCGACTTCAATGCTAACTCACACTATATAATATATATACCGAGTCTGTAAAGGATACTAACACTATGGCTATTGTGTTAGTAACCGATACCAACATTATTGTACCGAAAAGTACATGGTACTAACACTATGGTTTCCGAGTCGGAACATGGTACCAACCTGATGGATATTAATTTATGCTATAGTTCACCGAAATTGAGAATTACAATTATTTCTGAACACCTGTTACTCCAGTAAATCCATACACTCTGGCCTTGATCGATATCAGTTATCACATTTCGCGGTAAGCATGACATCATTCAATTCAATATATAACAGTTAAATACTTTTTGTTGCGGAGAACTAATATATATGAAAGTATGTATTAGGTGTTGCGAACCTAGTAACAAATTAATTCAGTTGTGACCAGAAGGATAAACCATGGAAACCAAGGAAATGTGATAACTGATATCGATCAAGGCCAGAGTGTATGGATTTACTGGAGTAACAGGTGTTCAGAAATTGTTGTAATTCTCAATTTCGGTGAACTATAGCATAAATTGATATCCATCATGTTGGTACCATGTACCGACTCGGAAACCATAGTGTTAGCACCATGTACCTTTTCGGTATAATAATGTTGGTATCGGTTACTAGCACAATAGCCATAGTGTTAGTATCCTTTACAGACTAGGTATATATATTATATAGCGTTAGTTAGCGTTGAAGTCGCATTGTCGTAGACTATATGATGTTAGCTTCACTATTGCAGGTTTACACATTCGTCTAGGAGATTGTACCGTCCTATTATCCCACATTCTTGACCAAAATATATAGCGGTTAAAGGGCGTAATACCGGCTCCTACTGATGAGTCGCCAGTAAGCACTAAACGAATGTGCATGAGATTATACTTTCCGTTCATGCTGCCTTTGGTTTATCCTTCTGGTCACAACTGAACTAATTTGTTACGAGGTTCGCAACATCTAATACATACTTACACTTTTTGTAGTTTACTTGAAGGAATTTGATTATTTGTTTCTTGTCAGTATAAAATTTATATTGTATTGGATAGCAAACGTAAATCTTCCAGCAAACCTACTACTACTACTACTGCTACTATTACTACTACTATTACTACTACTAGTACTACTACTACTACTACTACTACTACTACTACTATTATTATTATTATTATTATTATTATTTTTATTACTACTACTAAACAGCATTAAACCAGTACAATTTACGGATTCCTCACTGCCACAAAACTAGGATATTCAAAGTTATGCTTGTCGCCCATTTCTAATGAATTTATTCTTCACAAATCAACACATTCGCAAAATCAGACGGAGTTCGCTAACTAGCCACACAATCTTTCAATTTCGAGGGCATAAAACAAGATCGCCAATGTTTAATTGAAACAAAAATATTTCAATTTAGAAATAGAACGCATAGACACGAATCCGCATGGGATAATGATATCAAATCTGCCATTCATGACCGATTTTTTTTTAAATTTTTATATTTTTATTTATTACGTCAGTATAAATATATTTTTTAACAATTTGACAAATGATTTTCAACTTCTTAACCGGTTTCGTTTGTATATTTATCCTGCCATATACAAGTTTATTGCAAGGAGAGATTTGATTCAGAATCCTGCGATTAAATCACGCTACGTCATCCGAGATACGTGTGTGTACAAATTTTACAATTATATTACATCTTATGGACAGAATTTCGGCATAAATTTTGTCCTACGCATCCCCCATGTGGCATTTAAATTAAAGAAACCATATTATATTTGAAAGGGTTATTGAATTTAAGTATAAAGGCAGGATTAAATTTTATTTGTTTTATTGATATAATCTGCCCATTATAAATAGTAGCATATTAAACTCATAAACTAGGCCAGTGTCGTCCTTACTGGACGCTCATCAATTACTTGCCATAATTTAACAATTTATTACCTGGCACAGACAAACCCTTAAAACCAATTTAGGCACATCAATGAAGAGGCGATTTCAATTTTGTTATTTTAGTCTAACACTCGACCAGATTTGTTAAAAGTTAAAACAGAAATTTAAGTTGCGCTAGATTTTCCAATATAATGTGAGACAAAGAAAGAAGTGAATCAAATTGAGATGACACATCAAATTACCAAACAATACTTCTATTCTAACTTTTGGAGTCGACCTCTCTATTAGGCAAGAGAGTTAAAAAATAGTCAATTGCCAATAACAGGGGCGATGAAATATGTATGATTTTTTACTTAAAATGTAACCGTTTATTTACTCACCATATTTTTCTGGCATAAACGACCGATTTGCAGTAGAGGATTTAAAATAATTTTTCCGCTCTTCTTTCCACGTGCATGATTTCTATCCTTCTTTTAGCGACTTTCTTCAGTCGCTTTGAAGGCATCATCACGGGCCCGTCTCGTACCATCTGCGTTTGGAAAATTCATTACTGGTTTCATTATCAGAACTTGATTATACAGTAAACTTGCACATCTAAATTAGGACAAATGCAGTTTTTCCAAATCTGGATTAAATTTCTCAGCTGATATATCCTGCCGTGATGACGTCTTCAAAGAGATGGTAGCAATGGTACCAATGGGACATACAAGTTGTGCACCTAGACTCGAGGGCGTCAAAAATTTTAGTAAATCATCGTGCTCACATCAGTCGCCCATGTCATCAAGAAATGTTGAGTAAACTTGAAAACTACATACATTTTTAAGAAGCGCTGAACAGTAAACTTACGTTTTAATGCGTTAGTAAATTGATGTACATTTCTCTTAACTACACATTGTCGGTGTATACGTATCTTCTCGTTAAAGCGAATTCCCACACTCCGTCTAAAACTCCTCATTGATAGTCATTATAGTGACTATTAATTTTACTTCCACTTGTAACCTATCAGCGGTGTATTTTAGTATTTTCAAAAACGCCTTAATTATTAAACTGCTTAATCATTTTAACCATCAGACGAACATATCCGAAAAGTCGCTCTATATTTATTTGTTATTATTTCATAAATTACATTTTCGATATTCCTTAATTTCTGAAATGATGGTCTTAGTATTTTGTCTTAAAACAAGTGTGCCTGCTTCTAATTCGAGTTTAACGTTTATCCTATTCTAAAGTGTTGCTTCAATATTAATCACCTCTGTAACTAGCTCATTTAATCGGGATCGATTAATCTGAATTGCCATGACGAATTCGAGATGATGAAATTCAAGTTGACTTATAGTACTAAGATTAATGGTCAATTAAGTTACAGAATGACTAGCTATTATTGAATTAACAAAATCTACAAAAGTTCTGTAAGTGCCAAATTAGCCAACTTCTTCCTGGATTTACTACCGATATGACTAATTTACATTTGCGACTTCTATAATTAACCCTCTCGAAATGTTAAAAAACAACGCTTCCAATGACTAATTATGTGCATGCAGCGCAGCTTCTTTGGATGTTAAATTTGTTTTTTCTGCAATGTTCATGAAGCTTCTTCGTGGTCTTCTTAAGTTTCAGAAATTCTGTGCCACTCTTTAAATCAAGATTGAGATCTTGAAGTAAACACCAATCCCATTGTATTTAACCAGTCGTCGAACAACATAACAAAACTACCGCCAGCCGCAACGCACTGACGCGATTCGATCTTCAATGATCATCATCAGAGTACGACGGCAAACTGACTATCGAGGATCAAACCGCATTGAATATATATGGAAATCAAATTTAGATATGCAGCTCTCACCTCTAAATACAATGGGATTGATGTTTACTTCAAGCTCGCAAACTTGATTTAAATAATTGTTACCACCACCCGCGCAATCATTTATTGTTAAATTCTGTGCCATTGTCATCTTTATAGCTAATTTAATTGTCACTAAACTGGTAACACAGAAAGCACAATAAACTACTTATCGGTGTGCTCAGAAAATAATAAAACAACACACATATTACATTACAAATAGTGCAACTATTGAAAGAGCTCTGAGGATGACCATGGAGTAACGTTCGAAACGTAAGAACTAGGCGTAGTAGCTTCATAAATTTTAAAAGAAACACCCATTTAATTTAATATCATTGTCGTGCAACAGGGTAGGTAATATGAATCTCCTGTTTGCTCTAGGCCTAATAAGTTCTAATGTAAATTGATTTATATGCCGGTTTAATTTATCCATTATATACAGAAGATCTCATTCTGAAAAGATATGTCATCAGTTATTAAATGAAATTGAACTTAAAATATAAAATATTTTTGAATTTCGCAATCTTTTAAACAAAGCTTGATAAACCAAATTTCGTACATATGCCATGAATGCTTTCATCATTTCATAAGCTTTTTATACTTTTTAACGGCGTCAAATTAATATTTCATGCCCAAATGTCCATTTATATATTGTTTGTCTGAATTTGAAAACTGTCCGTTTAAGTTTAATCGAAGAAAAACCATCAATTTTTAACTGAACCTTAGCACAGGTACTCTTCTTTGATGCATAAATACATATGAAAATAATTATAGGATAAAAAGTGAACTTAAATTTTGCCACCATTTTTGCCAATCAATTTCATTTGGAGATTTCAGTTTGCTAAATTCTGATAGGTCGAAATTTGAACAATGTTTCTATCTGTTAAGTGGATAAAATATAGCTACAATTGCTCCACTCATTTGTTATACACTTGCTTTGCGATTAATAATTATCTTTCGTCTGAATTATTTCATTTCTTTCGCTTCGCGCAAAGCCTTGCCAGGTTGACCACTTTTGTTATGCGTGGTACGAGAAACTCACTGCATGCCACAGCACTATTTGTTGTTGAAATTTGACGCTCTGTCGTTTTGCGCGTACAACAGCCCTCTAGAATGCTCCATGTTTGTCAATCAAAACTAATTTTGTAGCTCAAAACTCTAGTAGTTGCATATGCATAGCTCAACTAAAATTTCGATTCATAACTTCAGACCGAATTCACCAACTCATTAGATTATAGCGGGCAACGAAATCAGGTAACCACGTTCGTCGATTATTTGATCACAGCCTCAAATCAAATTACTGCTCGAAACGTAACGCAGCTAAAGAAATTTAATTCATTTTATAAATCTATTTCTATTTTTTTCTATTTATTAATTCAAGGTTTTGATCTTGTTTCAAACACCAGTCCTATTATATATATATATATATATATATATATATATATATATATATATATATATATATATTTTATATATACATTTAGCAGAAAAAATTAAGCGTTACATAATGTAGAAAAGGCAATTCATCCAGTAGATCGGTTTAGCCCTTATTGAGCACTCTTCACTTACGGTCCAGAATTTGCCACGTTCAGAGCTCGAATCTGGGCACGTATGCTTTGAAATCTGTTGCTCTAACCACCGAGGGACACTTAGACGAGCAATATTCTTCTGACTCATCCTGTAATACAACGCGTTGCCGATTGACTTTACCTACGTTATCTACAATTAATAAATCGTAAAACATCGATATTCACTGTATGAGAACTTATTTCCGTATCTTAGAGTCCTAATCACACAAAATATATGTTTATACATCCTACGCATTTTACTCTCGCAGGTAATAATGTCCAATAAATTGTAAATGTTTAAAGAAACTCGTACCTCAAACTACGGCCAAATTTTAGTAATTAACTTTTAATTTGCAATGAAAATTAGCGCTCGAAACAAAGATTGTATTTTGCCATCAAGCAGAAAGTTCACGTATTGGAATTATAACAAAATAGTCTCTAGGTGATTATCTCTCTCTCTCTCTAAATACACGTTATTCTAGCCATCTGGGTGAAATAAAAATCCAAAAATTAATAAAACGTAAATATACAATATAAACATATAATTCAAAGTTCCAAATGGAATACGTAACTGAAAAGTTTATAAGGCTTAAAGCATGGGTAATATTAAATAAAGCTTAAACTATATACATGAACTCAGTATATCACAGAAATTTATCTAAATTGTTTCTTGCGCTAATAGGCCCTGGAAAAATTAATTACTATATAAAATCTTACAAAATATACACCTAAAGCTCAAAGATCAAACACGATGCATAATTGAACAATTTATAAAGCAATAACCCACCCACGCTAACAGTTCGGTCTCCTAATTCATAACTAATAAAATAACAGATAATAAACTATGCACACTCTATCTTGAAGTTTGAAAAGGTAAACATCGCGAAACATTTTCTGACTCTATTTTGGCCTTAAATGACCTACTGAATAATGAATAATTTCAAATAAAAACTAATTAAAAATATATGTATTATATGACGATAAGTTAACGTGGAAGACAGGACCAATCTTTACTAACCAAATCATTAACTAAAAAACAAGTATTTCATTTATGAGTACATTTATTTTCAAGTTTTTGTTCCAGAGAAGATCAAGACTAATTTGACTTGATTTGACATCTATTTATCAATCTTTCGCTTTTCCCCGATCTATGATTTTTCGTCTTCTGTGTTAGAGTTGCAGGTGCCTGTATCTCTGCCAAATTAACATTTCTAAAATTTGCATCGTATTCTATTCGATTGCAACCTTTAATAATGTACAAAATACCCTTTCCATGTTCAAAAGGTATCAATAATCGTTACTTCGCTTCTTAGCTACGTCCAGTTATGTCCAATACGGGTTCAATTCAAATTCCATGTTTTTCATCTTCATTTTCATCATTTTATTTTCCTCTGAGCCATTTTTCAATGATAGTTTAAATACTTGATATTGAAAATTTACGTGACAGTAGAAGACGAGGTAGAACCAGCTTTGGACATCGATCTTCGAAATTTTTTGTCGTAATTTTGGAGTTTCCGTAAGGTAGGATTGACTAGGATAGAGCCGACTAGTTTAAAGCTTGTGAAGAGTCGAAATATCTGTGTCAATCTTACATTAGAACGAAAAGATTATACTAATTTTTTGCGGCTATGTGTGAAATAAGATACATTATATGCAGAAAAACACGAGCAAGGTTTCTTGCACAACATTTTAAGACTGCTTTAAAATTGCGAATTACGCGTATTACTATAAATACGTAAATTGTTGCCATTTACACACACGGCTTTCTGATATTTAAAAATGATAATTAAAATTGCACGAGGTAAATTTCCATTTCCCCACTATTCTTACATTTTTATTTTCAGGCTTCTTAGAAATAAAAGTTTAAGTTATTTTGTTGAGAATTAATTTAAGCTCATTATCGAGACCAAATTTTATCAATATTTTGAATATATTGAAAGATTTTGCAAAACTAATACACTTTTATTGCTATTTCGGCGATAAGGTTGGGCATCGGTGTCAAAGCTAAGCACGTTATGGCTAGCAATCGAGTCATGGCTTACAATGGAAATCGGTTAGTTAGTGCAAAACAAAGCTTAAATGAAAGAATAGTTCTTTTTTACAAAAGTTCGCAGTATCGTCAGAAATTGGCTGTAGATGCCGGATTAATCAATGTCCCCGAGATCAAAATTAAGGATAATTTGAAATGTGATTTACTTCATCCATGTTCGCCAAACCTATAAAATTAATTAACAATTATTATTGCTAGTATGTATATATATATATATATATATATATATATATATATATATATATATATTTAAAGTCCAATGGCAAGATTTAGTTTATAGGATTTTGTCAGTATAAACTAAATATTGCGTTAGGTAGCAAACGAAATTCAGCCAGAAAACCGCTCTTGTCCTTATGGGGAACTCTTAAAGTACTTTCCAGTATTTTTTCGCGTACTTGACATGAACCCAGGTACATATGCTTCGCAGTCTCAAACTCGACATACGACGTCATTTGGACCTCATGTCACACGCAATTTGATGTCATATACAGACTTACGTGTTCAGATTAGCATTTTCTTCAGGTGGAATCAAAATGAAATCGAGTAATACATGTTTTTCAAACTGTTATACAAGAGACAACAAGACATTTGGGAAATGTGTATTGATTTCAAGTCAAAGCATGCTAACATAATGCAATTCAATAAAACGTCCCCTTGTGGCATCGTTTCTGTTTAACAATGAGCGATCGGGTTGGCTATATATACATTTGATTGCTAACTAATATATTTGAAATTCAGTATGTATTTTGTAATTTTATAAATCGCAGTCTGCATAACCCGAAGTGAGCGATAACGACGTTGCTGATTTATTGTCTGTAATATTTGTTCACGCATATAATAGGTAAATTGCTCCACTTCTTTTTAGGAAGAGGTCCTCTATCTACTAATTTCTCACATGAATAAATTTTGATTTGTAGACCAAAGTTATCTGTAGGATAACTGTTATATCTGCGCATAACTTTTCTTTCATAACATATTAATGAACTAGTACGGCAAAAATAAATGCAATCGAAATCACTCTCACATACTATTACATATAATAACACAGACCCACAAAGATATTTTAAAAATAAGATAACCGTTTTGTTTCATACCGACGGGTTAGCTTCGTTTAATTTGCTCACCTTAAAAAAGGAAACGTTTCATCCTTCCTTTAATTTGCAAGTCATTGGTGTATACAAATATGCTCGAGAAAGTGTAGTACTTCAAACTGGTATGTCGGTACTATCCCCCTCCCCCCATTTTTCACTAAACGACATAATTAGTTGATACAGTACGTCCATAAATTTGAAGGACCTTATTTCAAAATCACACTCTAAGCTAGAATCATTTCCGAAATATTTCCTTAGAACCAATGAATAATTGCATACTGCCGGAGCTACTTATGTGAATAAATACAATTTGTATATGAACTGAACGTTAATGGAGATAATGTGTTTGAGCATCCCTTTACACGTATTCCTGCATCTATTTGATAATCTGAACTGCAGACAATAAACGATTGAGCTCACCTTAATCCAATTATTATTTTAATTATACTTTATAACGAATCTGTTTTTTTCAATCGAAAATCGGCTGTCCTGTTTTCTACATATGTTTTATGAAAAACTTTATGCGTTGTCATAGTCAGCATACAAAATTAAACGACCAAGTCATTTCAAATTATGTTTACCTGGTCAAGATAAAACGTTTAATTTTAATTACCTATGAATTACCTAGACGTTGTAATATTTGCGCAGCCACATGCACAGATTTGAATTTGTGTGTCAAAAATATATTATTACTACATATTCTAACAAATTGTAGTAAAGTGTACAATTAAATAGTACTATAGTAACAATGGAAAACAGTTTTTATTTGCTCTGAAAGAATTCTGTGCAGTGTAAGACGGCTCAATTTCGCAGCTATTCGTTTTCTGTAGAACAGTTTGCTAAAAAATGCACAAATAGGTTTTTCTCTCCTTTTGATAAGATCGCGATCAGCTCTGCTGGCTGTCTCCGCCACGATCCGCAATTTTTGTTGCTACTGAAGACCAAAATCGCCATCAAGAACTGCTTTAAGGCTTGATTTGTGTTCTCTATCGAAATGAAGCATGATCTACACGCTATTAGTTGCCATGAGTCGTTTTACCAATGAACGCCAAAAAAACTGTATCGCAATAGATACAATACTGTATCTGTTTTTCGTGGAAATATTGGTGTTCGTTGGCCATACGAAGTGCAATCCTAATCAAGGCAGTCGACATGGATAGATGAAAATTTATTCAAAGAACAAGAAAATCTATTTTGGTGAGCGTTGAAAGACTGTTCGAATCGCTTGACTACAGTGTAAGCATTAGCAAGTTTTGTTTCATCATGCTGTTTTTGATAACCATGTTAAGATTTTTCATTATGGCGAGTGCTCGGAAATGCACTGATATTTTAATAAAGTTGTTTTCGTGCAAAGTTTGACGGTAAGCATTTAATTGACATGATAAGTCATTCGCCTGAAGAATTTTGATAGCTCAAATTAAAAAGAAAAATAGATCGATATGAAAACTAAACTTTGGTCAAATTATCGAGAAGTAAGCTTTTATAGTTTATTTATTACGGTATTCTGCGTGATTGGTTATTAATAGTGAAAGAACGATGTAGCAGCATCAGTAGAACTTCTGAATAGTCTTTTTAAGCTGATTAAACGTTCTAAATAAAAAAATACGTTAAAAATTTAAATATATAGCTATAGTCTATTTAAAAACACTGCTTACCTCCAGGTATTGTATATGCCACGCATTTTGACAAGAAATTGATAAATAAATTTTATTTTTTGATTTCAATGTGAATTAATTTGCAAAGAAACCATAGTTACATTCTTCATTCAATCGTATATTTGAATTGGATATTCCAAATATAAATTATTCGTTCCTGGTCGTAACGATCTGTTTAACACCTCTTGATGCATGTTCTATCTTAACTTAAATAACCTTTATGTATGAGATAACTTATCTACTCTTGTTTTCAACAACATGCGGTGATTACTTGCAATTGAACTTGTCACTGACCGTTCTTTTTATTTGCAATGAGCTTATATATAGCTATTTACATTTATATTTGGCAAGCCGTGTCTTATAAAACGTCAGTTCATTTAGAACCACGAGAATATACAATTGTTAGCCTACATTATAAGCGTAATCTTGCAAGAAAATGCCTTTCTACTCGTTGGCTGCTGAAAAGTGTGAGACATCATGACGCCCTTAGGCATCTATGCATGCTTCCTAATTAGGAGGCATTGCAATCTTATCGACTTTTGCATAATAAAGACAAGTTAAATTCCAAAAACCTAAATACTTTCACATTACGATATTTGCCGAAAAGTATGCTATATGAGTAAAATTTCTCTATTTGAAATGTGTTCAACTCCATTCAGTTCAAGGTAGACAAAGAACTTCTGCACAAATTGCTTACCTATGATTTTAACAAGAGACCAAATATCACCGAAAATGAGTACAGAAGCACACCGCAACACTCACCACATAAACATTTTTTAATCTTCTGTACACGATCGATACAGGTAAATCCATATTTCCAGTTAACATAAAATCAATTAGTTAAACTTCTAGTAATTGTATGTTTCCAGTTGCAACGAATCAGCATTTATGTATTTATCACATAAATGTGCCTTGTCAAGTAAAGAATTGGCTAAACTTATTAATTGAAATACCTGTGCGTTATTTCATCACCAGAAAAACACTATATATAAGGTCAGGTATTTTGGGATGTATAGGATATTGTATCGCTCGGTCCTATATAAGCCAATATGTAGTTAGATTTGTTAGGATATTTTGTCAAATAAAAGCCACGTAATCCTCACGTACCTCATAAACTATATAAAACAAACAGGATAAGGTTTCAAAGACGTTAGCTGAAATCAACGCTTACTCAAAAAAATTTTAAGCTAATTTGTTGCTTTTATTTATTTTAGAGATATATACGTACTATTTTTTGTTTCGTTGATCATAAAAGTAAATTTCATTTGAATAAGGTTTTAAAACCCGATGGTTTTCAAAGACATTTTATAAATACTTCGTTAAAAATATTCGTTGAATTAGTACTCATACTGTAAAGAGCTTTAATTGAGACAAATTGAAAATGTAAAATTTTATGGCGAGGTCCTTATTGAGAAAAAACCATATAGGCGGAGAATCTTAGCAGTGAAATTAGAGGTGTCACTTACGGTAGAAGTGCAGCTTTACATAGCACTGACAATCATGTTAAATATATATTAAATTATAGATTGTTTATAGATAATTTTTAAATTATATAAGTAATTCAATTAAATTATATATGCGTAATAATAGTTTTGATTTAAAATTTCCACGTAATAAAAGTATGTGCAAATCTATAGAGAATTTTGAATAGCGCACGTAAGTTCAATATGATTCTAGCGTTCGATGTTCAATGCTAATAATTGACATGAAGTAATCCATTAATAGACATATTGAAACAACAAGAATGTTCAATAATTGCACTTTAAGTCTTTAATAAAACATTGTAACTCAGCATCAACATGGCTTAAAATATGGATAAGTCAGCTAAATGATAACGTAGCGAAGATTTCAAGCTAGAAAGAAACCAGGCCAGAGAAGCAAATGTAGTCGCTGCTCTAACACTTTGTGATAACGTCGCTCCATTTATTTTATCAAATGAGTGTGCGAACAAGGTGGAATCGATTATAGCTATTTCAAAGTCAAAAGATGACTGATCTCTACATAGAGATTATAATTTGGAAAAATGGTCAGGATGTAAAACTGGATTGAAAATGGTGTAGTGTCTGGATAAACCACTGTTAAATTCTTTCTCCATTACACATAGAAATGAAAGTGAGGACGAAACTCTACCCCGGACGTTCTAATTTTGCTTACTTGATTTGGAATTCAATAAATTGCGCATCACGAATTCAAGGAATATTGATATCAGAAGTATTTAACCTGCCATTAGAAGCATGTGATTCAAGAAAGCGCTAGAGTAAACTAATAATAACTCAAAATATATGAAATAACAACGGGTATAATGGCTTGAAATAAATGAATTTTATAAAACTGCTTAGCTATAGACTATGCGCTGCAGGGCTACAATTATCTGCAATTCCACTGAAGTTTATGACAAGACATGGCCCACGGAAGAACGGATTATTGACAATATATTTTAGTCTAATGCTCTTTAAAAAATAAAATTATCACAAGTAAGATGTGCTTATTGAAAATGTATGCTTAAGTATTTATTTTTTATTCGGTTTGTTGTGCATGGCACAAACGAGTTCGTTTAATCGGCGTTGCAGGAAATCGATTTGCTACATTTAGATATTAAGCAACTAAAGAAAGTAAAATACTGAGTAATTAAGATTGAATTAATGAAGAAGGATCACATTGCCTATCATACTTTCCAGTTCCAGAATGCAGTTTGGGTTCCTTTACTAATTTAACAAAATGTTTTTAAATAAAATATTTGACGTAATCTAAGTATGTATCTAGAGCTTTTAATAATAGCATTATATGCATGTTGAAGGCCATTTGAAATTATCAAAAACGTGATTTAAGCTTAGATATTACGATTCTTGTGGAAGACTGATTATATATATATATGAAAGAGAGCAGGAGAGCATATATATATATATATATATATATATATATATATATATATGAAATTGTGTTTTGTGTTGCGCATATAATAAAAATCAAGTTCATATAGGTCCAGGAGGATAAATAATATATTGAAATCTATTGTGTTGCTAAGGCAATGCTTATTTAGAGGTGAAATTGATTTTTCGGAATAGTTTTGAAGTGTTTAATTACTTTAAGGAGAAAGGCCATAAGCAAGGTAACCATAAATGGAAAAATCAAAGGGTCAATGTTGAGAATATCACAGCTTTATGTACACAGAAGAAATGTTTCAGCATTAAGTGGAGCATTCCGCAACGATAAGCAGACTCTTTGATTATTATAGTTTTTATAATATGGACATTTTAAACAATCACTAATTTCGTGACTGGTGTCAAGAATAATTTAAATCAAGGTTAAGTGCTTGATACAAATACCAATTCCATAAATATACATTCAACAGAGTATTCTAAGCGTAGTATAAGCTAATAACAGCATTTCATCCAATAGATCGGTTCCGTCTTTATTGGAAGCTCTTTAAGTACTATCCAGGATTTTTGTCAAGGACAGGGCCCGAACCTAGGTACCTTCGTTTCCGTTTTAATGACCCCATCCAGTTTTCCACCGTACCACACACTGCGCACAAATTCCAATAACCAAATGCACAATCAATGATTGTTTAATTCTACAAACTTTTAATTGAATTCCAATTTCAAAGCTAGCGTGTAAATATTCTTCACTGATAAACTGGGGGTGACTAGGTAGAAGTTAAGGTATAAATGCCAGTTATAAAGGCTCCACATGTGGAAATGCTAACTAAGATTTAAGTTAGTAGAAAACAGAAAATTGTGTGTATCCGGAGCAAACGTGCCTAGGTTCAAGCCCTGTCACTGAAAATATTCTAGATAGAAATTAAACAGTTCCCCATAAAGTCTAAACTGATCTACTGAATAAATTATCTTTGCTGTCGTATACAATGCTTTGTTTATGCTGGAAAACGAATGCATATCATTTAGAAATTGTCGATTTATGAGGTAATTCATCTAACTTTACAAACTTTGAATAAAATTTTTAAGGTTAGCAACATACAACCACGTATTCAAGCAGTTATGTCATAACCGATGTCTAAAGTTATCAGGCTGAAGTACGCTTATGATTAAAGATAAATTATTAAAGATAATCAAATAATAAATATTATATTAACTTTTATATATTTTACCACTCTAATTTGGGAATAATAAACATAGCTTCACACAAGGATGGTCGAACTTTATGAACATTCTATCCATTAAGAAGTATATTAAGGCTACGTATTTAGATACATAGATGAGCTACAAGTCCACATTGACAATTAAATTGCATCTTTTCTATTTCTTTCAACGCTTTACTGAAGATGATTAGTGTTTTGAAGGTTAATCCAATTATTTTTGACTTTTAAATTTATTTATATTAAAGAAGCATGGTTATTCAAGACAATAACGCGAAATCTATATTATTAGGATTTACGTCTGGAATTTCACACGACCCGTTGCTAGGTACGATATTATGCAAAATGACATTTGCGAATTTACAGGGCGTAGTCTTCAAAAGGTCAAATCCGCAAATATGCTGATTTTACAAAAAAAAGTCTTTCCAATTGATCATAAATGGTATTTATACATGCAAGAACAATATAGCATTGTGTATTAATGACCTAAGCAGTTATCTAACAGAGTATGGTTTAACGATTAATTCCAAAAATGACAAGCAATAAAATGCGGCAATCGGACATAAATTAATTACATTTTTCTGCAACGTAAAGAAAAATTTGGCTGCGCTAAAATAAGATGAGCGTTAACAAAGAGAGACATTTTATCGAATGATATACAGTTTCACATATATATCCCCTGGATCAGGCCAATTTATATATGTGCGGCCGCAGCTTGTAATTCAAATAAGAAGTATGTCAAACATGTTACAAACAGTTTAATGAAGTATACTAAAGTGTAATAATCCTCTATCGTATAGTTTATTTGTTTACAGGCTAAAGTTCTTATCTTCCCAATTGTTATGGATTTGAAACCAGCGTTAACATATTATGCTTCAACTAGGGTACAGGTGTTTATGTGAGACCGATGAAGATGATGCTTTGAGAAGTGAGAAGGTCGGAAATGTTTACGATCACTCCTCTTATTATGAGAAAGCTCACTGAAAACCATCTCCAAAAATATCATAGGTTTACAAACGATTACTAGCCAGATGGAGAGAAGTGCTTCCAATTAAGATATCTATAAAACTGTTCTGTTTCAAAATTGACGAAATATATGATCCTATTGTTCCTTTTTAATTTTGATAACGACAGTATATCGGCGTAGTTAAACAAAAAATTACTCTAAAATTTTGTTTTTTTCAAGATTTATAACGAGAAACCGTTATATAAAATCTATTACATTTTTAACCTATTGAAATATAGAAAACATTATCTTTTGTAATTTCACCCAGATTTATCTCTAGTGCTTTGTGGGAATGTCACTGCAATTTTGTACAAAATTTTGTATTTATAAATGAGCATTTTCTACTGCCTTAATATTTTATGATGTTTACACAATTCTTGACGTAGTATTTATTAATTTGTATTACATATTTGTCATTGTTATCAAGTTTATTTTAATTAATTTCATTATATTTGTTAGGTAATATCTGGTTGGATTCCAAATAACAAAATTCTAAATTCGCATTCTACATTATTATTGCAATTATTTGCAATAAAGACTTGTACGTTTGGACAATGTCTTCGACATCGTCAACGAATGTAATTGTAGAGAACCTTCGAGAGAAGCTCGCATTATTTGGTGAAGGTGTAGCAAAATTTCACTGGCATAGAATTCACCACGTTCAGGAGGATATTAATTTGAAGAACAATTGAATCAACAACTCTACACTGACCAATATGATAACATAATGTCTAGCTATACGCCATGTTACTATTCTCTGTCGCTGAGGGCAGAAATGTAGCAAAGCGTGTCAACAACTCCCACTGTAAATTTTCATCTATGCATAGCACTGACTATCAAGCTTGCTAACTACTAAACGACAGATTGAAGATATATTTATTTTTAATTAATTAATTAATTACTAAGAGAACATTGTAACGTTAACGCCTGTTTTAAATCAAATGCGGAATATACGTCTGAAATTGAAACCTCATCTATATGTTTTCCAGACGGATCATTTAAGAGAATTACCAAATACAATTACACAGGGAAGATTGCCACATACGAAACTTTATGAATAAGAGATGTGCAGGCGGATTTATGCATACGGAGAAAGTATGTTCAAGAATTAAACTTGAACTGGAAGTAATGGACGCCATTGATTGGTCGTTCCCTTACTTCATACTCTCTCCATGCTTACATTTTTTAAATTTAGTCTCACCTTTTAATTTTGTATTTAAAGAGATGTTCATTTTTAGATATTTGAGAAGGATATCCGAAAAAATGGTTCTTGTAGCTGCTAAAATTTCTTTTTCTTCTTGCATATGGATAGCGCACTAATAATTTTATTGAGGCTCGCATCCCAAAAGAATTAATTAATTAATATGTTAGCGTTTTAATAATTCTACGTAATAACATTAAGTGCACGTGTATAGAGTATTTTATGGCAAAAATAGTCCATTATGGACACGGTTTTGGTTGATCAACAATAATTACAGATGTGAAGAAATTTATTACCATAATGCTTTTAAAATCACGAGTTTTTAACACTCTCATTCATATTACATTATAACGTTTTATAACTAAATTTTACAAGCCCTCTATTATGGACAACTGGGTTGCGGAATTTTTTTCTGAAATAGAAGAAATCCACAGAAATATGGACGAAATTAATCTCCACAATAGCAGTGAAAAGACTGAATTATTGCTCAGCTTAACGATAATAAATTGTGAATTTGCGGCACAACTAAATTCTTTCAATATTACTGACACCACTCGTGTGCTAATTACTGGTGTCTTGAATAAGGCAGCCGAATTGCAGAACACCTCGAATATTTATGGTTGATGCCAATCGGATACAGATATATTTATTCATTTGCACAAGTCTGTGATTTGCAGAAATTAAAGCATAAAAACGGTGATCTGCGTCCTCCTTGCAGTGAAATAAAAAAGATGAAACGATTTTCAAATATTCACTCAAATCAAGTGCTTCGAGGTTAGCCAATCCACGTATACGTCAAGATAGTCTGGCAAATTTCGCGAATAATTGCGTGCGGTCTTGAGTTTTCGATTCTCGTTTTCTATTGCAGAAGTTGTAGTGGCCTGGCGAGCAGGCTGTGAAAATGGCTCTGTCAAGCATTTCCTCACCCAGTGTAATCGGCGTTGCATATCCGAATTCACAAATATACGAGATTTAAATTGTGATCGATTAAAATCTGAAAGCAAGTAAATATTGCATCTGCGTAATGCTTGCTTACGATCAAATAAAAGCTTCCAAACCTAGCCGAAACATCAATGCCTTACAATTTATTTGATTGCAACTTGCCTTGTACTTGCTAAGGATCTAAAAAAACGCGATATAATTTTATGTCCTTGCTCACTATTTAAAATCGTTGACGCTTTCTATCTCCATTTGTCTCACTCTATCTTACACCTCGTGGAGTAATTTAACTTATCACGGGCCTTGTCATGTGGCTAAAGTATATGTTTATTTGCTGAGTAACAAGCAGCTGCTCTTCTATTTTTTCTACCACTGCTTTTCAGTTTTTCTTGCACTATCATTTACCAGTCTTTTTACAATTTCGTCTCATGATATTCAACTTGAAATTGCTTTTCACAATAAATAAATATTCCGTATAAGACAAGCAATCAGATGTAAGAGATTTTGTTTTGAAATTTAATTTAATTTATCGTTTAGCAGAAAAAGTAATATCCAATTTTCATTTTTTTTCTACGAGTATATTGTTTCAAACATAAATCAATAGCGCATACTTTCATAGGTAATTAATTCACTAAGCTACGCAGCACTATCTCAATAAAGATGAACACAAAATTTCAAACATGTTCAATATTCTATCTTCTAACATTTTTACGCTTGACTGATTAACACATATTTATTGACAACAAACACTACAAATAAAACTAACAATAGATTATTAGCGACATACCTGCAGACTGCCTATCATATATATATATATATATATATATATATATATATATATATATATATATTTATATTTATATGTATATATTTGTATGTGTGCATTTAAAAAAAATAAAATAATATTTTTATTGTTGTTATAAACTTTAAAATGCATAAGATAACAAATGGCACTTATTAACTGGACCGGTTTCGCAATTATAGGGCGTATATCAGTAGTATGAGAAAGGCTGCAATCGAGATGCGAAACCAGAGTATTTGGTTCAGAATCAAAGTTGATCTGTAATACCAGCGAAACTGCACATTGCAGACAACATTAAATAATACATCAAATTATGATTTGCGATCAGTCTAACTTTCAGGTGAATACGCTTCAGCATCGCATTCAATAAAATATTCCTACTAACCCTCTCTGGTCTGCCTTTATAAAATATTCACTATGTCAATTGAAGCTGTGGTATTGAATTAAAGTACAATGGCATGGATTAATTCGTTATATTTCCACGCTATAAACTAAACATAGTATAAGAATACAATTGCAATTAACGAGCTAGACCGGTTTACTCATTATTTGGTATTCATCAGAAGGCGTCAGATTTACTGGAAGTGTGATATTAACCATGGACTTGCAGCTCATCACCTACGCCACCAAAGATGTTCTATGCACGTAGTTTCTAATTATATATTAGCTTACGTTTTGATCATTATTTTCTTTAGATCAATTTACTTTGTTATCGCTTTTGCGATTCCATATCTTTTATTTTCAATAGCCACCATGCCACTTGAATAAATGATATTCACGTTAAGTAAATTAGAAGTATTTTATTATATATCTATTTTCTTTAAATATTAAATAAACATTGATTGAAATATAAAAGACAAGTTGTTTAATAGACCGGTATTGTCCTTATGGGAAAAGTACAAATAAGCATCACGATTTGCGCAGAGCAAAACTTGAACCGGAGTGCATTTTTATTCCATGTTTTAAAACTGATCTCCAGTGCTTCTCATGCAGCGCATTGTGTATAAATTTCAGCTTTCTAAAAGCTCAATTTATTTTTCAGGCTTAAGTCTAGTGCATTTGGTATCGCTTTTAAACTCCGATTCAAATAAGCTAGCCATACCAAGTTTTCATAAGACCTTAAATTAACCACTAGTGGTATTGATGTTGATATATATTACACAGACGCATTTGATTGCATGTATGCATTATTTTTTACATATTTTTTGAAAATTAGTTAAAATACTAATTTTATTAACAAACTTTACAACTTTAAGCATGATAGTTAAATTTTCCCGAATATTATGGCTGTTTTTAATAATGCTCATATTTACTCTTCCCTTCTTATGTAAATTATCTTTACGTCAGTCAAAAATAGTAATTTCATACCTTAATATTCTTTAAGATATATTCACAAAATTTTATGCTGATAATCATCTTTACATTGTATACTGCTATAATATAACTTACGGTAGTTAATTTTATTCTTAAGTCATACATATTTGTTTATTTAACATTTATCCTTTAGTTTTATATATTTACATTGATTTAAATTGACCCATATTTCAAATCTTTGACTTTGAATAGTTTCGTTAAAATACATAAAGTAGTCCATTCCTGGTGACAAAATATATAATATGCATAAATGCACAATTTCGATGAACATTGTAGGCAAAGATGTAAATCAAAAATGTGATTTTAGAGCCTCTCCAGAAAGTAAACAAAAGCCTGAACGAAAAATGACCCAAATATACACATGTGAGGATAGAAAGAAACACTTTTTCATTTCTAAATTGGTTTTTTACAATGAGAATCAGGTAATTGTGCAGAATCCGTCGTGCAATCTCAATAATTTAAATCTAGCCACACGCCATTTCTCGTGAAACCTTTGACCTGAGGTTCAAGTGATATCAAGCTGACATTTGACTCGCATTGTTAAAGATGAAATATAAAATAATTCGCAAAATTGCTTTCATACAATAACGTCAATGAGATTGCATCAATCAATTGCTCCTAATCCTTGAATAAATAGACATTAGGCTTCGAGCTAAGTGTCGTCTTTTACTTTCGTGCCACCAGTAAGCACAAAATGCAAGATATTATGCGAATTTTTCTTACTTTATGCTGACATTGGCATATCATACTGGTCATATCTGACCTAGCTTGCTACAAGTATGAAATGCTTTAATTTTAATTAGATATCTTGGCAGAAATAATCTTAACAAACATGGACAGAAACTGTACATCAGCGGACAAAATACTTTTTTGTGCTGGCTGAATATAAAAGACGAGCCGAACAGCACAAGCGCATTAATCAAATGCCAAAAGACAGATTACACAGTGGACGATCTGTATCGTTTTCAATAAGCAGATGTTTTCCAGTGGCGATTCATTCAGTAGACTGGTTCTGCTCCTGATGGTAACTTGTCATATACTGTAAAAAATTTGACACGGACGGTACCCAACCAGAGGATTATTTGTTAAAGAATATCAAGCTCTATATACTTCGCCACTTCTGCTGCTCACTAAATGAAAATTTGTCATATGCCAACTATACTCATATTCAGATGCAACAAATTCTAACTCGCTTAAGATCTGAATTTCTTACTAGTTTTCTTCGTTACGTAACTGCAAAATAGACACAATGCCATTTAGAAAAAAATATGTTTAATTAAAGGTGAATAGTAGGAATTGAATTATATACAGTTTGTCAGTATATCTTAAGTGTAGAATGGGGTAAAAATTGCATTGTGCCTGTTTAAAAGGACAGATCTGGCCTGCCTGGCAGAACTTTTGGTCTTGATAGATTCTAAATAGGTTTCACGTGTGTGCATTGCGCGGCCCGAATGGCGTATTAAATATATGTTTTAATAATTAGAAGAAAATGTGTCCTAGTTTTAGCCTCCTCCGCGGCAACTTTTAGACAGCACATGTTGTGTTCCCGTTAAAAAATAAGCCGACCAACTGAATTAAATTCTTTTTTTCTTTCATGCAAAATTTGCGTTAAACTGGCAATATAAACGTAAACAAACACTGTCACTAGTCTGAGAAACAATATAATCTGCAAGTTGCAAAGTGTCAATTGTGTAATGAAGGCTCAAAGCTGGCTAGTTAGAAATTCAAGTCATAAAAGATTCCAAATTGCTTCAACCCGAAGGAAAGGCCCATTAAAACATATTTTGTTAAATCTCTTTAAATTGCATTAGAGTTGCGGCAGAATTGTTTTAATAAATAGAGTCTCAGAAATTGCAGCAAATGTGCCCCGTTTCGAGCTTCGCCCTAGGCAACTTATAGACATTACCTAACGAGTTCCCATTAAGGAAGCTATCAGATTTCTGGATGAATTTCTTCTGCAATCTGAGGCAAAGTTGAGTAAATGCCGAAAACCTGCATATAGAATTAAATTAGAATGGGTAGTTCTTATAAGATCTAGTTAGTCAGTATAAACTACAAATTGCGCAGGATTTCAAATTTTATTCATCAGGTAGACTGACTTCATCATTACCGAGCACATATCGAGTATTTGCTAAAGTTTCTGCAGACCCGGCCCTAAAAGAAGTACATTTGGTTCAGAATCCTACAGTTCACCCAGTGTGTCATCTAGGCAAGTTTTAACATAACAATAAAATTTTTGCTTACGTTTTCCTTTTTGGCTCAATTAGAAAAATTATGCGGATGACAATAGCGGCTTGTCGGCATGATGAAATTCGGGAAACTCTTTAACAATAGCCGGTATTTGTATAAATTTCTGTGATGAGATATAGTAAAGGTTATATTTGAGTGGGTTCTCGTTCTATAACGGTCAATTTACATCAATAGTTATTCAGTCAATTTTGAAATGCTCATGGGTTACGAAAAGCTATCGAGAAAAATCATGTAACCCTTCAATTAATGCGCAGAAAATACTTGTGGCGTTTTCACGCTTTCATCAACGTAAAACTAGCAAAATCTTTAAACGAAGTTTACGGAGCTGAACTAGACAGCTCGTATATTTTATTTAACCCATCACACATCAACGCAAACTATCATCAGTCGCACGTACTAACGCGTTACGAATTTTAAATGTGATCATCTGAGCATAACGACAAACTGCTTAACAAGGATCAAACCGCAACGCATATATAAAAAATGGAAATCCGGAATGTGGTTCTACTCCATTGAAATGTCGACTGCACAATTTCTTATCTGCCAGTTTAAGTATATTTGCTTTGTCGAGCTTATAATTACACATAATTGATTTAAACGTTCATCATCAACAGTGCAGTCATTCATCGCTGAATTGATCTAGAATTTTTAAAATTATCATTATATATATATATATATATATATATATATATATATATATAACTTTTGTGTGTGTGTGTGTG
Organism: Eudiplozoon nipponicum; assembly: GCA_029291075.1. Lineage (NCBI taxonomy): Eukaryota > Metazoa > Platyhelminthes > Monogenea > Mazocraeidea > Diplozoidae > Eudiplozoon > Eudiplozoon nipponicum. The sequence goes on from JAQBSW010003621.1 coordinate 62,268, forward strand.
TGTGTGTGCATGTTTGTTGGAGGATAATGTTCGTTTGTTAGATTCGAGCACAATATTGATAAATTTCATCTATTAATCCTTCTTTCCACTCAAAAAGGAAACTAATTTAGTTTTCCATTGTTTGGTGGGCAATATGACTAATATTTGTCAGGTAAACGTATGCCTCAACCTGTGTATATGCGAATTAACAAAAAAAAATTGCATAGCAATGTACACTCTTAAACAGAGTAGTCTCACTCTGTCGAAAGCGTTTATGCTAACAAAGCATTATTCTCTCTATAGAGTTTTTCAGCCGGAAAACGTTGAACAAAACCGTACATATTTTTTACTTTCTTATTGATTGAATTCAGTATAACTCGTAGTCATATTAAAGTGCAATGATGCATTTAAAAAAATATTTACAAGCGCAATGCACATAAAAGGCTTGATGTATGGCTAATTGATTTTTTGCATCATTATTATTTGTAACGGAAGCCCTTTGGCCTCTAAGAGTTGCAATTCGTTGATTTTCAAAAAACTGTTTATTTGAATTATTCTTGTAGAATAAAAGTTTTTCGTCAAAGAATTGAATTCAATACTAGAATTTTTGGAATTTAAAAAAAAATTCAGTTCATCGGTTAATCTGTGACAAATAGATGATATATACCAAAATAAGCCAATAAGTTAAACATTGTAGGCAAGTCTACTATGGCCGTGACGTGTTTACATGATTTTCCATAACTTACATACGCATTCCGGTTTTTATCTTCGTTAGTCAGTTTATTCGTCATCCTTCAATGCCGTTCATAGGAAGACGATAATTGTCAATAAGTATGTCTGATGTTAATTTTTATATTCTGTGTGTCAGGTTAGGTTTAATGAGATTGGTGTTTAAAAGAAGCTCATCAAATTAATTTAAAGAAACAAATGCAACATTTTAATGATATTTTATATATTTAAATTATCAATATTAGCTAAAAGTTACAAATAATTATGATTAAATCCAGCTTCATATTTCTCATCGACCTTTTATATCTGGTTAATTAGGCCCTTTGTGTATTCACAGGAATTCAGTTCACATTAAATATTTCAGCAAACAAATACATCCTTGAATCTGAATGTGGCACTGTTTCAAGTTGAACGACATGAAAATAATTCTTGTTTTCCTTCAAATTTTAGTCCACTAAAGTTAAAAAGTAAATAGTCAACTTCGCCCCAACAAAGTCGGTACACTTTCCGACCTCCAAATAAATCAAGTTTTCAACACAGATTCTTATAACACGTTCTATACGAATCCCTCCGCACAAAATTCCGTTTTAGTGGAAGAAATAAATAGAAACGTTTCCTGATACAAGCGATGTCCTGTCAAACTCACGATAAGTTCAGTACAAGGTAAAATATAAACTTTACTAAGAGTCTGAATTATGTTTTCAAGGTAATACAGCTAGTCTCCGTTTAGGTGGAATGTGCAAAATTCGTGTTATTTATGATAGACATCAGTTCCGAGACAATTTTATATGACAAATACGGAATTTTGCGAATACGATAACACCAATTTACACATAAACTTGACTAATATCATCACAAAGTTACTCAAAATAAGCTCGTTTATTGTCTACAAATCTTTGCTTTCTTCTTACCTAAGCAGTTTATAACTTCGTCAGTAATAAATGTTGCAAAATATTTTATCTTCAAATAACTCATCGCCTAAAATGCTTCTTTAAAGCATTTTGTTTATGTTACATTCGTGGGCTTTGTATGCATTAGTAATCGGAAATTTATTCAGAATATCAGCTTGTGCATATGTAGACATGAAAACTGAAAAATAAGCATTAACTGTTTAGTCATTAGCATAGAGTCTAATTTAGTTTTGTTATCTCTAGGTGAATTGGCATGTAATTTGTTATACTGACTAATGAAGACTTTTTATTGCTAGCTTTTCATTAATTTACGTACTTTGCAGTTCGTTACTCAAAAGTTTATGTTCGATGTATGCTCCTTTTACTACTGAACATTCCATTTAATTAATGACCAAAAAAGAATTTTAAATTAACAATAAGAAATAATAGTTAAATAAAAAACCCATTGTTACTCAAACATGAAATTACAAGCAATAGAAACAATGAAATTTAACAATACAACAAAAGTGAAGTTATATCTGTTTATATATGTATATATATATATATATATATATATATATATATATATATATATATATACATTCATAGTACATCAATGTGCAAAAAACTATTTTTATTTTTGCACATGGGAACCTGGTAATATGAATATATATATATATATATATATATATATATATATATATATATATATATATATAATAGATGAAACGTTGATATATCCTTTTAAATATGTAAATTATTATGGACAATTTCTCCACGAAATTATGTTTTCAGTATAACGGTTTTAAATCAAAGTGGTGTGAAGGAATCTAATTCGCAATCTCGATAAAAATTAAAATTATACCAAGCTAAACAAGAACCACGATTTATAATTTAGATTTATGATAATATTTTTTGCAAAATTTAGGCTTTACCATTAATAATTCTACTATCGGTCTCCGAAATTATAATTCTATTAAATTTAAATGCTTAGATTCTTCAATAGAAATTCTGAAGTTATACAATTATATAATATAGCCGATGCTTCTGTGTTGTCGATGTCTTGACAGTCAATATCGGTACGACATACTACAGAACAGTTATGTGAGACTTCTGGTACAGCGATGGTTGCTGCCTGTAAATATTTTTTAAAATTAATAATGTTTATATATATATATGTGTGTGTGTGTGTGTGTGTGTGTGTTTATGACACTCCTACTAGGCTTAGACTTTATTCAAAAATGATAAGAGACAATTTATTTTAAGTCTAAACATATATGCCTCCCTAGGTCGAAGTGCCCCAATTTTATATGGTAAAGACGCAGCAATTCGACACAATGTATGGCAAGTCTATTGCCAGATCATTGAAAATATTTCGAATTCAGTAAAACACGATATTCATGCTGGCTTATTACAGTAGAATTCCAGGGCCTATTTTCGACCACTTCATTCTGTATTCCCAGAGAAACGACCGTTTCATACCACTGGAATTATACAGCGTGCTCCAAAAAAACACGCAGTATTTTCCAAAGCAATGATAGAGTTAAAAAACACCAGCGTAATACAGCCGTTCTCAATTATGATTCGAGACCCTATAGTTTGCTTTGCATAGAAAGATGGCCAACCTTCACCGATGGATTATATTCGGAATTTTAACGCTGTGTTTAAACTTGGCTGGTTTGGTCGCACGTACTCCGCGCAGTCTGTTTCTGCATCTAGTAGGTGGAACGTAGTTCATTGTGCTTGATCCACAGCAATGTATTTGGTAAATTTGCGTCCATCCCGTACACTGCTGGGAAGTGACGATGCATTTACCCGTAGGCCATTTCCCATTTACTCAGTCACACTTTTGTCTGAAGAACGCATCTAAGGCGTTCCAAATTATATGCGATAACTTCGCGACCGATTTCAACTGTACTGTTGCGTATGTTGACATGCTAGCCATTTTTGCAGGCACAGATAAGTAAGAATGTGCGATTTCTAAGCCAATCAGCTTTTGCAGAGAAATGTATGTCATTTGATTAAAACGCAGAAAACATCAAGGATTAACCGCTGGCCATAAATAGAATCTATACTGTCACTGTACAGAGTCGCCTTGTAATACTATAGTTCCGATGAAAGTTTAAATGTGTAATCCGTGGAAATATAAACATCCTTGGGCAATCCCAAAACTCTGGTTGATTGGTCGTCACTAGGCAGTAAAAAAGACCCAATTAAATCAAGCTACTGAAGTGTTTGAGGAATACGAGAGAAAGATTCACTATTAAATAGGTATCACGACTGATCTAACCGATGCTCTTAGGAGAATTTCCGCTGTTCGACTATCAACACCTGTAAATGTCACCGAAGAATTGGGCGTTGATTCCACACTCCAAAAAATAGCCATACAATTACAAATAGGCGAACCGGAGTCTGCGCTCCTAGAGTTTGACTCTGCAAAATGCACTACTGGTGCTGAAAGAAAATGCAAGCAGCCATATGGTTTTTTCCCGGATCCACATTGACAGAACTGATCCCTTTTTGGCATGAAACGTTGGGACATATTTGCCATAGGCGCCTAATCAAAACATTTTAATAGCAGTAGTTTTGGCCCGTCATTTCAAAATATATATTCTTATTTATTGCCGATAGTGCGTGATGTGCCAATGTCGTAAGTGGCAAGAAAGAAACAGGTTACACATTTCATGACATCAGTATGTGCACATCTACCTGGTAGATCTGGTGAGTATGGCGTGTGACCGGACGGTGTTTGCACACTCCATGATTGATAAGTTTACACGATGGAGCAAGTTTGTAACGATATGGCAGATCACAACATTTAAAACTTTAAAGTACTTGGAAAAGAGATGTCTGAGTTAACTTGGTGCTCCATAGGTTATTGTTTTGGACCACCTTCGCTCAATTCAAGTCGAAATAATTTAAACAGTCACGTAAATATCTTGCTTGAAAGCCTTCCCGATTTGCGCCTTACTACAATCTCACTAATGTGACGTTTGACCAACTTCATTGAATGATGAACGATGTTTTGTTTAGTACGTGCGACAAGAACTCTGGCTCTTGGCGTCAAAAATTACATTTGGTCAAGCGGTTCACGCGATTCACAGTGGGGACAGCTGCAGAATTTGCTCTGGCAAACATTGCATTTGCCAAATTTATCCATAAACCCCAAGATCCAAGGTCTCTGCACCATATCCGATATTTAAAGATTGTCTACAGCAGATAACTGAAGCCGTGTACGCTGGCTGGCGTCAAGACTATACACGACCACCTCGACTCAAATTCCTATGTGACTGGGACAGCGGCATGACGCTTGATACGACACCCACGGCGATTTACGGTGTCGATAATAATCCATATCGGGAGGAAAGTTGGGACACGAAACGCAACACTTGTTTAATCATGCCGTGGCAACCGATCGATTAAGCAGTGTGCAAAAGTTGACTTTTGAAGTTGGCCGAGAATGCTACGTTGATTGGATTTATGGTTGATGTGAAGATCAGATAATTAATTCACGCATGCGTGAGATTTAAGTTGAAAAATGATCAAAATAATGCTGGTGGCAGCAGGGCTGCTGCGGATTGGATTTTAATTTCTTGCAACTTATGCACTACATCACCCAAATCGCACAGTAGCTATATATATATATATATATATATATATATATATATATATATATATATATATATATATATATATATATATATATATCAATCTATGGCGTTCTGTTTGGATTTCTTCAGGACGATTCTGTTAAGATCATTGTGGATCGAACAGTCAAACAACTCGAATGAAGATTGTTTTTGCGAACCTGGATTAATTGAAATTACCTGATCTGCGTTTTGACTAACGCAGCTATCATTGTTCCAGTAGCTTACTTTCTTTTTGAATTATTTCGACTAAACTTATCGATAGTCTGCATCAGTCGCAATATGCCTCACAAGCTTAAGAAACTACTCTTCCACGATCGCCGATTACTGATGAGACACTGCGCCGTTTTCAGTAGGAATGGTAAACTAAAATAAAATTACATAACTTATGTACATGATAATTGAATTATTTAATTGATTAAGTTTGACCGTGTGCTGCCATGTTGACATTAACTTATTGCAATTCGTCGTTAATAAAGTTATTTAGTTGTGTTGAATCAATACTTCTACTCTTGGAATTAAAATCCGTATGAAAAGGAAGAAAAAAAATAACTAAGTGGATAATGGCCAATTATTTCTGGACTTCTAAAGTTCATTTTACAATCTTTCATTTGTATACATTCTGGGTTTGCATTTGATTATGTGGGTGGCAACAAATCTGATTCAGTTTCAATTCTATTTATATATATATATATATATATATATATATATATATATATATATATATACTGATAGTATAATCAAAACATTTGAGAAGACATGAAATGTAATTCATTATATATACTGTTTTCCATCCAAATTTGCATTCATCTATTACTCGTCAGTATTACTGAGACTAGGTCTCGATCCATCAAATATTTGTTTGCTTGACTTGCAATTCATCCATCACATCACCAAAGCCGCACACTTTATGCTATTCTTATTCATATATTAACGTATGTTTTAATGTTGGATTTTTCTTCAGGTGTATACGGTAGAGCATCGCTTTTGAGCTCAAGATTTATCTAGCCTTTCTCGATTGGTCATGTCATCTGAGTAAGAGATTAAACAAAAGTAAAATGCTAGGTTTCTTATGATACATTTGTTGGCAGCATAAGTTACCAAGTTTATTGAATAGACCGAATGCACCATTTTTGATGATTTCCAATTTACTTATTTAAATGAAATTTGCGTACTTGAAATAAGCATCAATCCCAATATTTATACACTTATTATAATCAAGATTGCGACACCGGTCTACTGGATGAATTGCCTTTTCTACACTATACAACTCTTAGTTTATACTGACATATGTAAGTAATTAATGGGTCAGGTGTTTACATCAAGAGCGCAACCTTGAATATAATAATTGTTATCACCACCCGCGCAACCAGTGTTAGTTTAATTATATAAATGTTCATTTCAATACCACTTCCCAATGTAGTGTGGTGTCTGTTCAGTAATGACAGATTGGGGATGGTTAATTGGAACTTTGGGTCTAAATGGATGCGATATGAGCTCCACCTAATGGAAAAATAGACTAACCAGGTTACATTAGTTAATATATAACTGAAAATTGTGTACAGTGTAGTGTGCGGCAGGATGGCTCAGTGGTTAGAGCACCAGATTCGGAAGCAGACGTGCCCAGGTTCTAGTCCTGTCCGCGGCAAATTCTGGCCAGGACATGATGAGTTCTCAATAACGACGAAACCTGTCTACTGGATGAATTGCCTTTTTTACACTATCCAATACTTAATTTATACTGACATTTGTAAGTAATTAATGGGTCAGGTGTTTATATCAAGACCGCAACCTTGATTATAATAATTTTTATCACCACCCGCGCAAACAGTGTTCGTTTTATTTATACACTTACCCGTATAAATTAAATATGATATAAGGTATAAAAGGCAATTCGTCCATTAGTAGAAAATGAAATTCAACCAATACCTGCTTTTTAAAATGCTTTTTTTACTGATCGATGTATAAATAATGTGGATGTTGTTTTTTTCATGCTTTAAATCTTGATAATAATAACTGGTATCACTAACCGCGCATTCTCAGTTACATGCCAGAGATACCGCGCTCATAGACGCATTTTCTACAAAGTCTTGCGGTTTTATCCTCTACGCTATCCAAGCAACGATCTACATGTAATTTTATATTATATATCCGCCCATCATCCAAGCTATTCTTTACTACAATTGGATTCTATTGGGAATGGCTTTTAATCAATTTTTCTTACTTACCATGCGCAATCTGTTAAAAAAGAACATACACTATGCGTCTTTCGGAAGTGATATTTTATTCAAATTTTATTACAAAATTAGGATTATATATGGCGGCATTATTTGTTTAATATAATGGTTGTTTGGGGATGGCTAGCAAAAAATTAGGTCAACAGCGATGCCAAATGGGACCCACCTAAAGGAAAGAAAAAAACGTAAGATGTGTGACTTGGACGTCGCTACAGATAAAATTTAAAGCTATAAAACTAATGCATGATGTGTAATATCCGGCCGCAGTAAGACTGGAAACTATTTGATGCATTCCCAAAATTAATTAAACCAGTTTATTCGATGAATTTCATTTTCTCTCTTATACAAACTCCAGTTTAAACCGACAACATTTTTCTAGACACATACTATTCAACAATTACAGCAGATTTTCAGTTATAAATTAATAATGACTGAAGTTTCATCGTTATTGAGCAACTTTCAGTAGAACCTAGAAATTCTTCGAATCAGTCCACTGTGTATGTATCTGAGCAAAATAACCCCTTTTAAACGCAGACAAACACGCGAATTGCATGCAATCCTATGCTTTATACGAAAAATGGTTGACTGTTTTAATTCATTTCATAGTTACATCTATTCACGTATTGTCAGAGTAAAACATTTAATACATGGACAAAAGGTTTGACATTTGATGTATTATGTGTTTTAGGGCGCTCCAAACCGATCAGTATTTAGATAAATACTTGACAATAGCCAACCTCGCCAAAACTGAGGAATTTCTCAATAAGGACGATACCATGGTATAGAATATGAAATACATTTTCTATCAGTTGATTATTGAAGTTCTCTGTTTTAATATGAATCTTACTTATTCATTAGATATCTTACTCGTTAAAACAAATACTTTCTGCTTTATTAATCGTAGTGCAATATTGAGAGCATATAAGCATATTTAGACAGAATAATTGAAATTAAAAATCATAAAATTTCCATAAACTGTGGGCAAATACATGTATTAATTATACATATTTTTAAATATTAAAAAAATACTCGTATATATATATATATATATATATATATATATATTTATACTTTTATACTAAAACAAGCCACAGAACGGTAGAAAGTTTGTCGTGAACAACAAGTCATAATTATTTTGTGAATAATTTACAGAGCAAATAAAATTCTTCATCAATTACTTACATCTGTTTCTAATTTTTATCATGAGTAAGCAAAATTCTAACTTTGAGCTTCATTTATATTTACTTTCCCCAGTAATAAGATTTTTTAACTTAATTAAATTCTGACAGGTGAATTTGGGAGAGTGGTATCAATGTAAAACAGGTTAATTTTTTGGATTGCGAGCAGTAATTAAATTTATATTACTCTTTCTATGTTCAAGTATTAAAAGAAACTTTATCTGCTACAATAATCGTTTCTTTCCCTATTTTCTGCTAATATTATAATTATTATATATATATATATATATATATATATATATATATATATATATATATATATATATATATATATATGGTGTAAACTACTATAATTAAGGTTGCGATCTTGATAAAAACACCTGACTCTTTATTTACATATATTTTTAAGTATAAACTAAGCATTGTAGTGTTGAAAAGTCTATACATCCAGCAGACCAGTTTCGTCCTATGCGGGAACTCATTATGTACTGACCAGAATTTTACGCGGACAGGGCTTGAACCTGGGCGTCTGCTTCTGAATAGGGTAGATATATAGTAAATTTGTCATTTTAATTTACTCTTAGCATCTTTCATATGTAGTACAACTAACGATGTAAGCCAATGGACTTTCTCCTGCTCTCATATGAGATTCTTATTTATATGTTATCTCAGGCAACCCTGGAAACAAGGGACTCTCCATTGCCACAAAATCTAGCTGTTTATGGATGTATCCATTAAACAAAACTGAATATCTTTCGGATAGAGTTGAATAAGCTTGCGTAGTGTATGACCTGGCACTTGAGATGGCAACTGATTTTGTCTACCATTTAAAATATAATTTCAGTTGTTTCTGCATTTGGAACAAATCCGAAGGCAGCACACTCTTTTTAGTATTTATATTTTCAATTCTGTAAGCAAGCACAAATGAATCTGTGACCAAATAATTACCTGGTAGTTTTCGCAATTGTTCCAATATAACAATTAACGGAGAATATTTTTTTGATCATATTGCTTACATAGAACAACTTTTTTGTGTTTATGATTGTCAGGATATTTTTAGTAATGATAATCGAACTGGTTTAAGCTTCTGTGCGACAGTCTTATCAATTAAACCTGCATCGATTAAGATTTTAACTCTTATTATTACTGTCCGTTCAACTGTTTATTTTATCTGATTTTCAATTAGGACGCAAAATGGTGTATTATCCCTCAACACATTCTCCATTTTTGTACATAGTTAGATTTGTCCAATTTAACAATGCCTTTGCTTTTATCAGTGCGTAGAATTTTTATGCCTGCCTTTCTACCGATATCTTTAAGCACATCCTTATGTAGCTTATTAAATGCATAATGTTCTACGCATTTGAACGACTTCAGATTCGAAGTCTGCTTAACTAAAATAGAGATTATCTAATATTTATATTCAGTTATTGTAGGATCTAAGTCGGTTAATTGTTTAAAATAACAAAGAAAATTCTACCTCAAAATCAATATTGCTTTCATATGGAGTTTGAATTTCATAAATTCTACTAATGTTTAATGCTTTCATTGTAAGCTGATCAACTTGTATTTGTTATAGGTTAAGCACAGTTTTTCAATACTACTCGATATTAAATCACATACCGTTCCAGGAACTTTATCTTTTGTATTGTGTTTCTTCAAAATAGTTCAAAAAGTCTTAGCTCAACTAATATATAATGTACATACCCAATTCTTGCTTGCAACACATCTTAATCTTCTTCCAACAATTTCTCTCTGGATTGGGCCAACCTTGTATGATTTATTCGATTGATTTGCAGTATAGGCTTAAGAAGAATGCGCACAAAATCAGCTGAGAACCTTAATTATTTAATGTATTGATGACAATGTTCTTTCCACGATAACTTACTTTGCGCTCGTCATTTTAACGTCTCTAATTTACCTATATTTTTAAAGGATTCTTTATTAATGAAAGATTTAGACAATTCATAGTACCCTTTCCATGTATAAAAATATGAACAATTTTCATCAGAAAACAAAACCTCTTCTTCCTTATTTGCTTCTGCAGTTATTGATATTTCAGACCCGGTAAATCATCTATCGACGGATTGTGTTTCCACGAGGCTTTCACTAAATTGTCTGGTGCATTACGTATGTTATTCCCGCTGTCTCACATCGATCCTGATTTATCTATTTACCCCAGCGGACACAGAGACTGCAGATTGTAGGAATAATTGCATTTTTATTTGTAAAGATGTGGGAGTGGTTAATCAGAATACTGATTTCGTTATTGCAGATGCTTCGACATAAATTTGTTGAATGGTTTATAAAGCTGTAAGAACAGGAGGTCAATTATGACTGGATATTACAATATTATGGCTGATCGACGTGATTCGTAGCCTATCTAACACTACACCACGTTGCAACAATATATTAGGTGTTGCACACCTAGCAAAAAATTAGTTCAACTATGACCAGTATACTAAAACAAAGGCAGCATGAACGGAAAGTAGAATCAGGTCTTGCGCCCTTTACCCACTATATATTGTGTGAGGAATATGCGAAAATTGGACGGTAAGTCTCCTATACCTATGTGTAAACCTGAAATAGTGAAGTATACTTCATATACAGTCTTCGACAATACGACTTCAAAGTAAACTCACTATATATATTATATATACCAGGCCTGTAGAGGGTATCAACACTATGGCTATTGTGTCAGTACCTGATACCAACACTATGGTTGCCGAGTTGGTACATGGTACCAACACAATGGATTTCAAGGTATGCCAAAATTCATTAAAAATTGATATTTAAATCTATTTCTGAACACATGTTACTCCAGCAAATCCATACACTCGGGCCTTGATCGATATCAGCTATCATATTTCGCGGTTATCATGACATCAATCATTTCAATATAATATATATAGGCAATTTCCTATTAGATGTTGCGAAACTAGTAACAAATTAGTTCAGTTGTGACCAGAAGGATAAACCAAAGACAGCATGAACGGAATGTATAATCTCGTGCACATTCGTTTCGTGCTACCTGGCGACACAACCGTAGAAGCCGGTATTACGCCCTTTACCCACTATATATTTGGGTGAGGAATGTGGGAAAATAGGACTGTAAAATCTCCTATACGAATGTGTAAACTTGCAATAGCAAAGATAACTTTATACAAAGTCTTCAAAATATATATATATATATATATATATACCAAGCCTGAAATAGATACTAACACTATGTTTATTGTATCAGTATCGGATACGAACATTATGGTTACCGAAAAGTTACATGGTACCAACACTTTGTCTTCCAAGTCGGTACATGGTACCAACGTAATGGATTTTAATATATATTAAATTTCCTCAAAATTGAGAATTAGATCAATTTCTGAACTCCTGTAACTCCAGCAAGTCCATACACTCTGACCTTGACGATACATTCCTGATCCAAATACTGATGAGTCGACAGTAAGCTCTAAATGAATGTTCACGAGATTATACTATCCAATCATGCTGTCTTTGGTTTATCCTTCTGATCATATCATAGCTAATTTGTTACTAGTTTCACAAAATCTAACACACAATTGCATACATATTAGTTTTGCGCCAAAAACAGTATCTAACTTTATCACTTTGGTGGAAAATTTGTGCATTGAAGTTAGGTGTTTGCTATTTATATAAAGAAATTCAAGGATTTATATCATTTTTAAATTTCTCTGTGAAAATGGGAGAAATCTGTTAGATTGGCTGTATGATGTGGTTTACAGGAGATTAACCGTTTAAATGGGACCTATCTACCTAAATAATTGGCTGCCTGTTGAATCGATAATAACATCAGCCAACAAATGATCATGAAGCTGAGTGCCAATTTTTGATTTTAAACTCTTTTCAAATCCTTTTAATTTTACAAATTGATATAAATATACAGTAGTAAGAATATCATTTTTCCAATTATCGCAGACAACAATTCAAAAGCCGTTTGTTAATGATACTTCACTGACATATACTCATAAAAATGGAACAAAGAAAGGAAAAAGAGAAAAATAAAATAATTAAGCATTCTTTTTAAATAATGGGAATTATTAATAAAGTCACAAATTTTAATTTAAACAAAGAATTGAATAACATTGTGCTATGAGAGGGAGAATATAATTCAAATAGAGATATTTATCTAGACAGTACAGTCAACCTGGATATCTTTACCATACTTTATGGTTAAATTAGCTTTAGAGCAAGACGACATCAGAAATAATTCTTTCTTGCAGTTCTCACAGTATCACACCATAAATACAGTTAACTGTGCTCACACATGAAAATAATTTTAGGATAATTTTACTATAAATCTGCAACATGATCGCCAATAAGCTTAATTCGCGCAGTGTTTCAACCCAATAACTATGAAATATACATGGAACCTTTCCTGTTTCGATGAGCGAAGCCGATAATACCTACTTTGACTGTAATTAAGTTTAACTTTGTCTAAAAAGTCAAATTTTGTCCACCCATTTTCTTTCGTCAATCTGGCACTGACCCAGACAATAATGGTACACTGGACAATCGAATTGAAGGTATATCAAAATTTTGAGCAAGCCAGCACAGTTCGTGGAGCCTTTTCTGTTAGTCTGACGCAGAAAATATGCTGGCTTATCCAAAATTACGTATTACGAACCTATAAAAAACAATTTATTAACTGCATCCACCATCATTGACTAAAATAGTCCGTTCAAAGTAGCCTAGCTGTGTCACAAAATTAAGTAATTGCAAAGCATGGTTGTAAAACCCTACAAACTTTGTACGGAGCAATTGGGAAAAGTATAGTGTATACGTAGCCATTGGCATCGAACAGCTAAAGTTCCACGAACGTAATATTATTATTACCGGTCACTATTCCATACGTCCTGTAATAAGCTTGCACTAACCAGCTAAACCCCATCATACTTTGGACCAGCATCATCAAACATTTAATCAAATTTAAGGAAAAGTGGCTACACTAACTACATCCGTATAATAATTATTAACGCTGAATCAGTAATTATAGAAAAGCGATTAAATCACCAATCTACAAATTGCGAAATGATGCCTACAGTACATGATAATTTTTGGGATCAAAGTTATAGGACACAAAACATATCAAATCTACCACCAGTAACAAGTTCTAACGCGTTTCGATTTTTCATGATTATGATCACAGCACAAAGGTAAACTGACAAGTGCAATGCATATTTATGGAAAGCAAAATTATATGTGCGGCTTTCACCTCTAGAACTCTTGCATAATTTGTAATTGAATAGAAATTTCGGTTGCAAAATTTCTATGCGGTCACAAATATTAACGTTTTTGCAGCTTTCGCTACACATAGGTAATTTTTGCAATTATAAAATAATTTATTGTGCGCGTTGTGAAAAAAATTCAAAAAAGAATTTTTATCACCACCCGCGCAACCAATGATCCTTTAATTGTATAAACATTAGATTGTTTGATAAAATCATGCTGTACTCCTCACTACCTTCACAGAGTTTTTAAATAATAAATTATTTTTTTATTTGCACTTGTAATACAATAATACCTACGTATAAAAGAATGTGAGATTCTAGTTTAAATTGCAATAACTTTGTGATGTATAATAGCACTACAATATGCAAATTTTAAATTAGAATTTTAAAAGCCGTTCCATTGACGTATTTATCGGAGCAAAAATACACTCAGACCTCGTAAGTGTGTTGATAAATTTTCTCTAATTTAGATTTTCAATCATGTAATAAATACCACTCTTATTTATAACCTGTCGCACAACATTGAATAACCTCGGTCAAACGCAGGTTTTTATGTGTTTCAACATTTTTTGACGTCACCAGTTAATTAAAACATAAAGTTATTAGGACAATTGGGTTTTCGTTAGAGAGCTCCATGTCACACTTCAACGAACGACGGGTTTTTTATGCAACTGCTTCTATAAGGCTGATAGAACAAGGATGGATCGCAGTTTCGTTTTAATTCCGAACTCATAATAAATTAGGAAATTAAAACAGCTTGCATCAAAATACAATTTACAGAGCAACCTAAAGCAATTCCCTATATATTCCGCACAACACCTCGCAATCTAAAGGAGAAAATTGAACTGCTAGACAATAACATAGGGGCGTCGCATTCCTTGTAAGTGTACTATCCTAACGTATGTTGGTGAAACTATGCGATCAATTTTAATAGGTGTAAAATATATGGTTGCAAGAAAAAATATAAAATTGGCTAACAAAAAACTTCAGTTAGTATATTATTATAATCAAGGTTGCGGTCTTGATATAAACACCTGACCCATTAATTGCTTACATATGTCAGTATAAACTAAGAATTGCCTTTTCTACACTATACAATTCTTAGTTGATACTGACATATGTAAGCAATTAATGGGTCAGGTGTTTATATCAAGACCGCAACCTTGATTATAATAATTGTTATCACCACCCGCGCAACCAATGTTCGTTTAATTCAGTTAGTATATGTTTGACAAGTGTGTGTAGCATGCGGCAGGGTGGCTCCAAACCGGACGTTCACAGATTTGAGCCTATACCGCAGCAAATTCTGGACAATTTTTGATAAGTTTCCAGTAAGGACAAAACCAGTATACTGGATGAATTACTTTTTATGGACTATACCATACTCGTTTTATATTGACAAATGCATACACAAGGGGATTGATGTTTATATTAAGCTCGCAAATTTGATTTAAATAATTTTTATCGCCGCTCGCCCAATAAATGGTCGTTTAACATATCTGATTATAATAGATTAAAAATACTGATTAAGTTGTCTATTGAAATTTTGTCGACCGATAACATATTAAATTGAAACAGTAGTAAAAAATTGTTTAGACTAGATTTGGAACACAGCACTAAATTACAGTTAAATTGTATTGCGCATATATATGTAAATGTGGCGAAAGCTGCAAACAGTTAATGTTCGTGACTGCATAGAAATTGTGTAGCCGATATTTCTAGTCAAGTTCAATGTATGCGAGACTGCTAGAGGTGAGAGCCGCATATCTAAATTTGATTTCCATATATATTCAATGCGGTTTGATCCTCGATAGTCAGTTTACCGTCGTACTCTGATGATGATCATGTAAGGTCGAAACGCGTCAGTGCGTTGCAGCTGGCGGTAGTATTGTTATGTTGTTCGACGACTGGTTAAATAGAATTGGATTGGTGTTTACTTCAAGCTCGCAAACATGATTTAAAGAATTGTTACCACCACCCGCGAAATCAATTATTGTTAAATTGTATGTAGGGATGTTTGTACAAAGTCAGAATTTAAAACTATTTTTGGCAAAAGAGTATGAAGTTTTGATTAATATTAGCTCAGAGATGGCTAGAAAAACTATCGGTTTCTTGATTAATTTTAGAATAAACCATAACTCCACATTTTACTTCATGTTATCTAATTGTATCACTTAAATCTGATTCCCTTTACATTGTAAAACTTATGCATGAACCTTTCATTTGATTTCCCCTTTCGTTCATAAGTTTGCTATATTCTGGCTTTCAGTAGTTAACCTTCTACGTATTTTAACCGACCTTCGTTTATTTAAAATACTTATCTTCTTCAATCTCATTATTCTACTAACTCTTGTTCATTTAACGTGAATGTATTCCTCAACTGGTTTATTCACACTACCTTGACACCTTCATAAAAAGTGACGTAAGCTGGAACTACTTTATTTAACAAAGTAAAAGCACAACAACTGTTCTGACGCATGCAGAGGAGAACAGAGATTTATCTGCGAAAATTTCATTTAAAAGAACGCAAACGTGCATTCAACTACAGTTAACGGACTTCTTCACAGTAATGAACAAACAAATACCCGCACGCATGTATCACGCCTGACTGGTGAAACGTCATTGATCATTACGAAATCAATAATATTTCACCTGGATGAGCTATCACGTGCAGGTAATTATAATACATTGGATTCATTATGGTATAGACCCACGCATAAACAAAAATGATTCACGCTTACTATTTATATCAATTTTACGATCTTGATATAAACATCATTCCCATTATATATATATATATATATATATATATATATATATATATTTGTCAGTATCAACTGAGTATTGTGTAATGTAGAAAAGGCTATTCATCCAGTAGACTACTTTCGTCCTCATTGAGAATCCTTTACGTATTGTTCAGAATTTGCCGCGAAAAGAGCTAAAACCGAGGCTAGTCGTGCTTCGGATTCGTTAACTTTAACCACTGAGCCCTCATGCCGCCAATGATCATAGTATTACAGAAATGGTGCACACCTATCGAATGAAATTTCAGGGATTATGGTGAGGTTCGCTAGTTAAAATATGTTAACGAGTGTGATGTTAACGAAGTATTCGAGAGAACGTCTTGAAGTGTTTCACATTAAATCGTGAATAAATAGTGTAAACACTTGGTTTAACAGAACAAGGACTAGGTAAATGATGAATTTATTTTAAATCAATATTTCCCCTAACAAAGACTCACAGACCAAGTTCCATTTCGATTCTGGTATTTTATTTGTGTCAAATATTGACAAGGTGTGTTGTATGCAGTCATGATTACAGTTATTTTCCATTACACTTTTTTATCGCTAAGATAGTGATGACTAATGCTTGCAAAATTAATCTTGCAATAAATTTACCACAACCGCGCTATTTATCATTTATTTTGTACAGTAAAAGTAAATCAAATTATTAGTATTTTCTCCTCCTGACCTAACTAAACCTTTCTAAGTGTGAGTGACGTAATACCAAGTGACTGAAGTTGAAGCCACTAAGTAAAACAATGTTTTTGCAATTATTATAGTCAAGGTTGCGGTCTTGATATAAACACCTGGCCCATTAATTACTTGCATATGTCAATATAAACTAAGAATTTTTTATTGTAGAAAAGGCAATTCATCCAATAGATCGATTTCGTCCTTATTGGGAACTCATCATGTACTGCCAGAATTTGCCGCGGTCAGGATTCGAACCTGGGCACGTGTGCGTCGGAATCTGGTGCTCTAACCACTGAGCCATCCTGCCGCACACTACACTGCACACAATTTACAGTTATATGCTAACTAATGTAACTTGGTTATTCTATTTTTCCTTTAGGTGGAGCTCATATAGAATCCATTTAAACCAAAAGTACAGGATGAGTTCCCATTAGAGATGAAACCGGTCTACTGGATGAATTTACCTGATTTTCGGATTGCGTACCGAAATATTTGAATCCACTGTCATCATGATTTTTTCAGATATTTCGGGCTCCAATTACGGAGCCCTTTTTCAATGCGAAACACATCACACACTTAGTTGACAAT